>JABJVP010000328.1:0-12452 GCA_026770825.1 Brienomyrus longianalis
CTCCTCCATTGGGGTCATGGTGGTGATACTGCAGCACCACCACAGTGGCTATCACAGACATGCCCACGATGATCATAATGCTGGCAAAGTACTGCCCTGAAACACAGAGTGAGAGAGTGACAACACATGCAGGATGCCCAGCGTCTGCACTTCAGCAGGCTCCATATTGTTTGCAGTGAGTTCTAGTGCTCAGTAATTCTGCATGACGTATTTATTAGAGAACGGCTCGCTGAGAGGAACCGCGGCTAACCACCTCCATGTGAGTATGCAAATTCTCTGTCGCATTTGTGCATGCATTTCCTTGGGGATTCCAGTTCCTCCAAGTCTATTACAATATGCGTGCCAGAATGACATGCATCCATCTAAGCCCTGGAATAGGCTGTAGGGCTCACTTTGACCCTGAACTGAATTATGGAAAGACTCCATGGTGACATATGTGGCTTACAATGGGAGGATGCATATTAGATTATATCATGTTCAAGTGCTCATAGAAGATATGGAGCTGCAGGCATTCTGCTGATGTTCGAATAGAAAGTCAGTCTGTGTTTCCAAACACTACAAGATGTAATGTGAAAATGTGGCCTATATGGGCTTGTTTGTCCTAAGTGGGCATCCTGGGACTGACCTATCAACGGTATGGAGTCTGACGTGGCCGGCATGATCTCAGCTACCAGCAGCATGAAGACGGTCAGAGACAGCAGCACAGTGATACCTGTGGGATGGAGATACAGCAGCTATGAACTGTGGGAAGTCTGTAAGAGGACCAGATCAGGAACAAAAGCATGATCCTCTCTTTAAAGCCTTTAATATTCCTGTTCCCTGGCTGAAACTCCCTTTACAACAAACTCCCTGAACATTTGACATGCCTTCAAGCTCCTCTAGTTTTATAAGGCTTTCTTGGCACTGCAAGGTTATTGTGGTAAGGAGCTGCCAAACAAGCAGCAGAGTCACAAATAAAGGATGGCTAACATATTCATACCACAATAAACCACCTTCCATTCCCGCTCCTTCCTTACCTTCACTCTCCATTACTCTCTGCCCCTTAAATCTTTCTCATCCACTCATGCATAAAAAACACCATCACTCTCCTTCTCCCACCTTCTCCCTTCCTCTCCCTCCACACCCCATGCCTCCGCCCCTCCCCCTCACTCACCCAGAGAGATTTTCTCCCCAGAGTCTGCGGGGAGCACGAAGATGAGCAGTGTCATGGAGGACAGCAGCACGCAGGGGATCAGCAGGTTGAGGGCATAGTAGAGCGTGCGTCTTCGGATGGTCACTACAAAGGTCACATCGGGGTAGGGCTCCTTGCAGCAGTCGTAGTACAGCTCATTCCTGGTGCCTGGAACTCCTGTGCCAGCCAGTGACAAGAAATGGACATCTTAACTCAGCAGAGTGTCGAGAGGAGGTTTGCTTACTAGAAACCTTGAAAACAAATGAAAAGATTATTTCCTTCCAAAATAAGTTGTTACTTATCTAAAACTTCTGATTTGGTCCATTGATTTGATTTGTTTTTTTGATTTGGTCCATTGATAACTTGAAACATTACTTTATAATATTTATAAAATCCAAAGTCACTTTGCTCAGAAAGCAGCTGGACTCCTCTGAAAGAGTAACGTTGTGTAATAGTGTGTAAATGTGTGTGACAAGAGTGAGACAGGAATTGCAGGCCACTCACCCACCAGGTCCCACTCTCCATTTGGCATGTAGCCTGAAATGTCAGCCTCTTTCATCTGCAGATCCAGCAGCCAGCCGTCGAAGGACCAGGAGCCAAACTTCATCTCGCACTTCTGGATGTCAAAAGGGAACCAGCGGACGTCCACATTGCATGTACTCATGAAGATCCCTAAATGTATAGAGAGGTTGCCCTGTGATACCTAAGAGAGACTGTACTGTTGCACTCAGGAGAGCAAGACCACAGGACTGTCCATGTAATAGGAAGTGTTCTCCTCCAGGTAAAACGAACAATTAGAAATCCCACTTAACAGTCCAGGTCACCCTTTCACATTCATAGTAAATATGAAAATCCATAAATAAAACTTGGGTCCAACATGAAACATGCAAAATTAACAGCCCTGAAAAGTATAAAAGTTACTGCAAGAAAGACAAGATTCCATGGTTACAGAAACATTAACATGTGAGTGTGGCTGGTTGCCAAAACAGGTCTTTTATTATTATTATTATTACTATCATTATTAATTTACCAACTTTTAATATTAAAAATATGGTATGCATGTACATTATTACATGGTTTTATGTAATCCAAATCATTTTAGTATTGTTTATATATTTTTGGCTTTCCTCTCATCCAAAAATATCCCCAAGTAATTGTTGACAGCCAACTGGCAAATAAACGAAACTATGAAATAGCCTGAAACTCAGAATCTGGTGGGGCGACTGTATTATCCGATAATTAATGGCTGGCATCCTCTTATGGTGTGTACCAGCCACCTTGTGATCTATGCTGCCTGGGATAGCTTCCCGCCCCCCTCCCACCCATCCTGAAAAAGAGGTCAGAAATTGGATGGATGGATTTGATAATTATGAAATTATGTCGTTTCAAAACAATGATTTTAGGGAAATGATAATGAATAATGTCTAAGATGTCGGAAAGAAAGCCAAATAGCCCCATTAAGTAAGCAAGCTCACAGGCCAGGCAGTGCTGCATGGCCAAGCAGAGTGAGCAAATGGAGTCGGGCGCTTAGCCGTGCAGCTCATTTCAGAGCATGTGGCATGAGGCGGTGCTGCATCAGCTCAGGGGCTACGGCACATACAGGCTTCCTACTGCAGGGAGCGAGTGACCTACAGCAGCTGATTCGCCCCAATTACTGAGGAACTTTGGCACCAAAACAAGCTAAAACATTAGTCAATTATAATTAAGTCCAGTAAAAAGCACCCAGGCACTGGGACCCCGCTGGGTCCATATTCAGTATGTGATGGTATATACTGCAGATCAGGGGTGGAGCCACTCTGGAATGCATTCATCAATTTCAATTCAGATCAGGAAATGGATCAACTCCAGTTCCTCTTTCTTATTTGGATTAGAATTGATGAATGCATTCCCAGAATGGTCCCACCCCTGCTGCATATTCATCCAGCCGCCTTCAAACATTTACCCTGGTAAAGAGCATAGGGGAACTGGAGCCCACCCAAGGCAGCACAGGGCACATGGCTGGGGTACAGCCTGCATGGCATGGCCCAGACCGACACACGCTCACATGTAATCACACACTATGGGCAATTCAGTAACCCATTTGTATAACTGCACGTCTTTGTACGGTAGGAGGAAAATGGCGGAACCATGAGACACCTGAATCACCGGAAGGAAATGCAGCATCATGCTCAAATATATAATGCTGTATTATTTACTGCCCAGTACACACATAAATACAGAAATTATCTGTCTATTGCAGTGTTATTTGGGCATTTCAGACAGAGTCTTAATCTCCAGTCTCTTCTAAACCTTTTCATAACAAAATCATTTTCAGATGTTTCCCAAAAGTAGAGTGACACAATTGATTTATGAGCTAATCAATCTCATTTGAAAATGATGTGCTTCGATCAGTAGCTGGAGATGAGCCACTGCCGTGTGTGGTGACAAGCTGAGGGATGATGTGCTTTTAGAAATAAGCTACTGAAATTTTGCACTGACAGCTAGATTTAGCTTTACATTTAGGACATGTACTGGAAAATTAGTGAGATTGATATATATATTTTTATAAAAAAAAAAAATTATATCATTCGGCTCTGTCCAATGTTGTTTTGATAATGAATTCAGCTACTCTTGCTGTGCTTGCTTTTTCAAAATTCTGTTCTCTTTAAATTAATTACACCAGAGTCTTTTCTGTGGATAAGTCACTTTTCCCTGACTTCTGTTTATTGTTATAAATATTTTCCCAGTTTGCACTACACTATTTTTAATGACTTGCAGACTTTGCCAAAAAAGCAATTTACTTAAATCAAGTGCTATATCCTGCTTTTTGTCATGAAACAAATATCATTCTTTTTGCAAACTATTTTCTTCTTTGATAGATTTGTAACTATGTGTTAGACTATGCTAATAAAACCTCCTCTCATAGTTGTGTTACATGTTATGTAACAAGTATGTTTATTTTCATCATTGATGGGGACCAAATCAGCCCCAAACCCCCCACCCACAGTACTCCCAACATATTGATAGGAATGTGCCCCTATAATCCATTTATAATGTAGTTGTTTCACTGTTAAATTTTCCCAAGAATGTGAAGTTTCTGAAATATTCAAAACTTAAATTAAAATTAAAGCTTCTGTGTTTTTCATTATGGGTGCGTTTTTTTCTTTTCAAAGGGTGTTCTGTTAATATTATATTAACATTTTCTATTTTGTGGATTCATTGGGGTTTTATAGTAAAAAAAAAAAAGTGAAGTGATTTGTAATGTAATTTTAATTTTCCGTTTAAGTAATCAGTAATCTGATTGCAATTTAGGACAATAATTCGTAATCTGTAATAGATTACTTTTTGAGCAATTTCCCCAACGCTGTATTTAATAAATATTCAATGACTGATATTTCGGAGCATAGCTTGTATGTAAGGCTGGTTTACTATAGGACGAGTCTTGAGAATGAGAGCAGTAAAAGAATCACAAGCTGCTCGGTGAGGGAGGAGGGTCAGTGTGTCAGGACACTCACCTGGGGGCAGGTACTGGCAAAAGCCGCTGGAGTTGACCAACACATTTGTCTTAAAAGTGGAATCAAAATCGTCATCAGCACTGTACAAACGGAGAAGATTATATCATTCGAACAACAGGGGCTAGACCACGTGCCAGTTGGCCAGCAAAAAATAATAATTTCTTTCATTTTTGGGCTTTGGCCAAGCACTTTGGAAATGTTTGATGTTATAAATAAGATACAAAGCAAAGGGCTCACATGCTACAGTAAATATACAAAGCGTGCATTAGCCAATTGAGTGTAAACATGTGCTTTTATTTCTCAAGTGGAAAGCAGGGAGTAATGAATTATGTCTTTGTGTTTCTGTACCTGTTGTACAGAAGGATGTCAGGTGTCCAGATTTGGTCTGTGGTGAATCTGAGGTTTTTTACGCCTGGGAACTCAGACTGGTTCCACTGCAGATAGTGGTCATACCAGTGCTGGGAAAAACAGGAATGTCATTATTTGATGTTGCTGAATATCTAATGCCTGTGCCAATAATTCACTCTCCTTGGAAAACTTAATGCACAAGGTCCCTGAGACATAACATCCACAAAGAATGGAGGCAGTGCGCACAGCGCTCCACATACCATGCATCTCACTGCGCATTCAACAGAGGCCTCAACATTACGTTTCTCACCCTGCTTACATAGTAATATTAAACACCAAGCTATTTCCCCAGCAGACAGAGGATGATGTGACCACTCCTCTGCGCTACAACCCCATCCCACGCCCCCCGTTCCTCTCCCCCACACAACTGTCCTGAATAAAGCTGTATCTGAATTCTGTTTACCATTTGCAGCCAAACGTTCGTAGTGAGAACTTGATTTTTCTCATCCTGTAAGACATAAAAAGGACACTTCAACAGGGCTGACTGAGATGCCTGAAGGACACGTACAATCAGCAGCTTAGCTGCGCTGGAGATGTCCTACGAGTAGATACAGACACACAGATGCACCAGTGTACAGAGGTGAAAGTGGACAGACAGACTGACACTCATAAGCTGCACAAAAGTGGTAGACATGTAAACAGTGCTTGTAGATGGAAATACAGACCGAGAAGCAGATGTTGGTGAGGAGAGGCAAATGGATGGATGTATGCACTGACATGCAGGCAGGTATATAGACATAAACACAGCCGCATGAAACATTCAGGCAGATTTACGTGCAGCTGTGAAGGTGGGCTTGTGGACAGAGGCCCCTACCACATCCATTATCTGCACAAGAATCATTGTCAGGTTGACGGTCAGAGGAAGCGAGTCATTGGCCACTGGCCTCTCCATGCGGTTGTAGTCCTTCAGGAGCTGCTTCAGCAGGTGACGCTGGTAGGGACCCTGCTGGGACACTGAAGGAACAGGAAGCAGCATCATGGAGACACTGTTATCACATGGCTCTCAGTAACAGTGGAATGCTCTAAAGCAGGACTTATCAAACTCTCTGATTAAAGGTCCGCATCAGATTTTTGTTCAAAGTCAGAGGTCCAGAGCAATTGTCAATAACAAAACAGCATTTCATGATCTTTAATATATTAATAATAAATATTGAGGTCTATATTGAAAGTTTTTAATGCTTGATGATTGTTTCGACTCTTTATCATGCTCGGTATGATGACGAGTTATGCAAAGTTTGGTGGTTCTACATGGTATTTTTGTACTTCAAACCATTTTAAGCTTTTCCCGTTAACCACATTGATTCATAAGGTGCATTATAAGCTAGGTCCAGCTTAATTTGTGGTTAGGTCCGGACTTTGAAAAGCTCTGCAGTATAGATTCTTGCACAAGAAGGCATTTTTCTGTACCACTGTGGATAATTTTATCTTTGAAGTTACCTTTAGCCATGTAGATGCCTGTATTACTGTGGACCCATGAGGCAGAATAGGTCTATACAACACACATTAAGCATCCCCTGGCTATTGTACTAAAGCTGTATCAGGCCCTTTGTGACTACTGTTAGCAGTATGTCTTTCTCTCCCTTTTACTTCATGGTTTCCGACAATGGGTCATGCCTTGTAACAGTAAGAATTTTTGCAGCAGTAACACCCTATTTCCTGTGGAAGTAACACTCTGTAATAGTATGGCTTACTGCAAAAGCATGACCAAATGTTGCAAAATATTTGCATCAAAACAAATGTATTCTTATCTTGAGCTGATGGCAGGGAGTGACTGCTAAGGGCAGTCATTGTGAATCAGGGGGTAACATGTGCCTCATTCAGCTGCTCTCAGAGATCTGGGAAAGCCTGTGGTGTTTATTTAGTTGTTTGTTTAAATATCAGGTTTTAGCCTCAGAAACAGATGAGACACATTTCCCTCTCACACTTCAGCTGCAGTAGAAGTAGAAAGTGCTACAAATATCACAGAAAATGTATCATTACTTTCACTCACATCAAACACCAAATCTCGAACACAGAACTGAAAGAACTGACACACATACAAAAGCTTCATTGCATCCAGCAGAAATGGAAATAGACAAAAACAGTGAGAGGTAATGAAAGAGACAGACCTACCTGGGACCAGAACTGAGAAACTAAAGAGGAGAAGACCAGCAGAGTGCCACATGGTCCTGGAAGTGAAAGCAGAAGGAGAAGACTGTAAAAGAGGCTGTCCTGGAGTCAGCCAGCACATACAGAGAGGCAGAGAAAGGCAGAGCCGGTAGCTCTGGGGAATTGCAATAAAAGGAGGGGAAGGTCAGCTGATTAACTCTGGACACACAAGTCAGCTCTCTTCCTCCCTCCCTTCGCTCCGTCTGTCTGTTTCATTCTAGCCCTCTCTCTTCCCCCACCTATAAACTGTCCCGTTCTGCCTTTCAGTGAGGGCCCAGTGGGTGGAGCCAGTGAGGAGAGAGAGCGAGAGCAGGAGGAGGTACAGGAACGGACAGGCAGGTTGGGAGCTGAACGAAGAGGAAGCCGTGATAATATCTGCCCATTTTGTCTTTTGCAGCCCAACGTCATGTCTCTCGTCCTCAGTGCATTCCTCTGAAACAACCAGACCATGTGCATTACCATGGCAAGGATGGAGCCTGATAGGGTGGTTAAACAGTATCCTCATGCTTGGGGGTCTGGATACTTCCACTAATGCTGCCCGTATGCAGTGATTGTCTTTATTACAGTGATCCCTGCCAGTGTCCCCTAGTCCCAAGCTCTGCTTGATCTTTGATTTACAGGGCAATAATATGCAAGGAGTGTGCAAGTTTTTGGCTTCTCTGTCCTTAGGGGAATACAGGGTGGGCTGCTCTGTGTACATGCTCAAGCGCGAAAGCAAACAGCAAGCCTCTGCGTCTAAGTGATGGGGGAGACCCTGCCAGAGGCACAGATCAGCTCAGCAAACTGCTGATGGAGGAGAAAGCCACAGGGATAATAGATCACAGTCATTACTGCCCTGCTTCCCAAGCCTTGAAAGATCACATATACCTGTGTGCTTCACTACCATCATATACTGCTGGTTACAGCTGCTCTTCAGCCTGCTGAAGTTTCCAAAAAAAATATGCACGGTTCCCAAGCATCCAGCTTCCACTCTCTTACCCTGGATAAGGCCACGAACAAATCTTTGGATTCCAGTCCACTGCATGGCACACACAAACACACACTCACACACAACCACATAAGCAGCTTAATGATACAGATATATTTTGTAAAACAAAACAAAATGAAAGTATTTTCAGTTGGGGCAGCTTAGTGGCTCAGGGTAGCCTCACACCGCCAGGCATGATGGCTTGAATTTTATGTAAAGTTCCCATGTTTTGAAGGCTTCTTCTCTGTAAGCCAATTTTTTCCTTCAGCCAAAAATATGCAGTGTGTGTGTGTGCCTCACTATTGCACTGTGCTTCCTGAAATTGGCTCACTGAGATCCTGAGGTTACAGGTTACAGAAGGTGGATAGATTCCATGTTCATCAGTACTACTTCAGCACCATTTGAGACTTCATTTAACAATGTATGCACACATGTATGCTGTAAAAAGTGCACGACTGTAACATACTGTTGTTAGTATCTGCTAGACTCATAACAGGAGGTGGGTGGCACCACATATGAACACTCCTCATTGACTCAGCTGACAAAACATTCACAAGGGCTTCTTCGGCATCCCACTGCCAGGACCTTGACATTCAGGAGGTTCCTGGAGGGAAGCAGCTTGGGATGTGCAAGCAGCGTGGGATGTGCAAGCAGCGTGGGATGTGCAAGCAGCGTGGCAGTATATTCTGCTCTACTGCCTGTCTGACCCATAACATACAACTTTAACAAAGACTCAGTTAATCAATAATGAGTGTATTAAAGTCTTATAAAATAGGCATATACTGTATAATCATTGTGTTTAACTTTGCAATCATTTGTTATTAATAATTAACATGTATTATGGCCATAAAGGCATTTAAGCATTACATAAAAATTACTATGACTAAAATAAGGTCTCCGGCAGTCTGACCCATGGCGAGTGTTTCTAGCAATCAGAATCAGTTTGTGACAAGTAGATCAATGACGTTGTTTTACTGGGGTAACAGATGCTAAGATGACAAAGGGTCACCCCATTAGCCAAAGCACTTAGGGCTTGGGGGGGGGGGGGCAGAGAACTGAGCAGAATGGCAAGAGGTCTTATCTCTTTTATTAAGTTTGTAGGGGTGTCAGAATTGTAGCTGCAGGACAAATACCAGGTATCGTTCAATAGACCTTTGGCAGAAGCATTGCAAGGCGATTCTATCATTTTTTTAAACTGCCTCATTATTTTAAAATTTTGCATGGCAAACACAACCTCACAAATGACAAAACACAGTGCCTAAATTCGACAATGTTTTTAAAGCAGATTTTCTTTTAATCTGTTTATGTAGATAGGAAGGATAAGGATTCATCTAATTAAAATGATTAAAAAGCTGCATGAGATTAAAACTCACAATCTTTTGGACTGAGCCCATTACACTAATCAATAATTCCCACTAATCCACAACCCTGAAGTCTATAGGCCTGTTTAATCAATATTCTACAGAGATCCTCAGACTGCAGGTCCAAAGACCACTGCACTGGCCACTACCTAAAAGAGCTGCTACTCCATGCAACACATAGCTCAGAAGAATGAATTGTTAAGAATCTCTTATTGCTATGACATGGGTCAAGGCAGCCAAATGCACAAAAAAGAAACAATGCCTTTCTGACCCGAGAGTCATGTGTCTTCTCCAAGCCCCAGATTACATATGAATGCAGTTGTGTTGTGACACCCGGAGTGTGTAGGGCTGTATGGAACCCTAGTGAATGGTGCTCAGCATCACCCTGGAGAGCAGCGTAAACAGTGCTCAGTGTCACTCTGGTGAAAGGCGTTCAGCGTTGTCCTGGTGAACAGCATGAATGGCGCTCAGTGTCACCCCAGCAAACAGAACAAATGGTGCTCAGCATGAACCTGGTGAACTGTGTGAACAGTGCTCAGTGTCACCATGGTGATCAGAGTGAATGGCGTTCAGCATTTCCTCAGTGAGCAGTGCACATGGCGCTCAGTGTCACCTTGGCGAACAGCATGAAAGGGGGCTCAGCATCGCTCTGGCGAATAGCGGGAACAGCACTCAGCGTTGCGCTCGCAAATGGCACTCAGCGCCAACCCTGGCAAATGGCACTCATCACCCCAGCAAACAGTGTGAATGGCACTCAGCGCCAACCTGGCAAATAGCACAAACAGAGATCACCATCACCTCTGTGAAAGGCACTCATCGTCACTCCATTCAGCAGGCTCCTGGAGGTAAGCAGCACCTAAAACGTGGCAGTATGTTCTACGGGATCGCTCATCCAACCAATTACACTAAACTTCAACAAAGACTCAGATAACCAATAAGGAGTGTATTATTGTCTCATAGAACAGACCATATACTGTTTATTCATGGTGTTTATCTTTGCAATAATTTGTTATTAATAATTAATATGTACCATGGTCATAAAGGTACCTTCAAGCATTATATGATCATTCTTGTGAGAAAAATAAAGTCCCCAGTATGACAGCGCAGAGTATCATCCTAGGGAACTGCACTCAGTCACCAGCCATGCTAACAGTGTTTCCCACGTCACATCCAGTTTAGTGAATTCCCAAGTGGTCCTACTGTAGGTCAGCAGCCAGACTAAGTGCAATTCAGAAAATCCCCATGATGATGGACTACATTCCCCTACCTGAATTGGGGGGACTGGGGCCTCACCCTTGAGCCAAGCTTGGGGCAGGAGCTCACAGGTGAGTGCCTGGTGGCTGGGCCTCCACCCAAATCATTTTACTATCAAGAAGCTGTTTAATATGATCCTTTACAGCCTGCCACGGCATAGGGGGTATCCTTCTATATTTTTGACGAAATGGGACATCATCAATAAAAGGCATTTCATTTTTCTTTTCATTTTCAGTACACCCATTTTCAGTAAAGTCTTCTTTGCCTGCCTCTCTTCTTCAGGATAAAGCCCTGGCCAATGTAGGGCAGCAATAGTTTTGGGGGCATGTTTGTACTTGTTTAAATTCCATCTGCTCTGGCTTTTCGTTCTTTAAAAAGTAAATGTGCTTTAGCTTAAAAACGTTAAAAGCGCTGCACAGCCATAAACGCTGTTATAGCTTAAATTGTAAACCTTCGAAATATCACATTAACTAATGTAACCATTGTTTTATTACAAGCTCTAAAATTACTAATTTTAAATTTAGCTAGGGTTGTGGTGGGGGATCGGAAGGAAGGGGGGGGCTGCCAGCTGGACCTGTCAATCATAGCTGATGATGTCATAGGAGGGGGCATTTTAAGCCCCGCCTTAGGTACCACTTAACCTCTCTTATGGGGGTGGGCAACATGTTCTGGATACATTTAAGGGACATGAGCAAAAACATTCAGTAAGGTTCAGTAGCATCTTTAACTTACCTATAGTATTGGTGCGCGTGCATGTTCTCCACATCAGGCTGGTGTACCATCCATGGAGTATTCCTAATTTGTGGCCTAAGATCCTTGGACTATCATACAGGTGACTCTGACCAGGATGAGTATTTGTACGATGCAAGTCTTTTGGTTTATGTTTCTATTTAGGAGAAATCTTATTGCCTTGTTTTCTTCTTAATATTTCTCTACCTTTTGACTTGACCTGACTTGAAGGTTTGGTCCCTGTTCTAAGCGTGATTTTCCCTTAACCTGCTTCTTTTGCATTTAGTTCCATCAGGATTTTAATGTTCTGTCCCAAATGAACTGTACTACCTAAAAGTCCCAGAAAGCAAATAGAGCCCATAACATTAAAACCAAGCAGCCTGTCTTGCTCCTTGACTGTAAAAACCTCATGATTTCAGTTAACCCAGAATCTGCCAAATCCAGCATCTTTCCAGTATAGAATGTGTATGTAATCTCATTAATAGACATTTACAAATTACTGATATCATGTGATGAAACAATCCAAATTAAAATGCCACTCTCTCCTTATTTTCTATGTACATTTTATTAATAAACAATAAGTATTACTGACAGTCATTATATTAATTGTCCTCCACTGCTGTCTTTTTTTTTTGTGACCAAATTTTTTTATTCGATTTTTTTTTTTTAACAAAGAACAAAATGGAACAAAACAGAACGTACTCCACCCCACCCCCAATACACCCTGAGACAGCAGCTCAATTTAAACAGACAGAAGACCAACAAAGGTCACTGGCACACCCAGCCACGGAGAGCACAGCTAAAAACTGAGGAGAAAAGAAATAACACACTTGTATCACTAAGAAATGTCAGAATTAGGAAAGTAAAAATCAAAACAAAAAACAAGGAATACGGCCTCAGGACATGACCTGCAACCAATC
>JABJVP010000329.1:0-12450 GCA_026770825.1 Brienomyrus longianalis
TGGCGAGTTATATGAATAAGAATATCTAGTTATATTTGTTGGTAGAGAAGGGTACAGAGTTTCTGCACCTTTCAACGAGCGAATATTAAAAGATGTGATAAATTTGTGAGAAAGTAAATAGCTAAAATATTGATTTTAATTAGATGAAAGAGAGTGATAGTTTAATGAGTAAGAATTATAAGTTAATAAAAGGTGATTGTTTAGAAGTTATGAAAGGGATTAAAGACAAGTCTATTGACATGATATTATGTGATTTACCTTATGGAGTGACTGCTAAAAATAAATGGGATACAATAATACCATTTGAACCTTTATGGAAAGAATATATGAGAATTATAAAAGATAACGCTGCCATTATTTTATTTGGACAGGATAAATTTACTGCAGAAACTATGTTGTCAAATAAGAAATATCATAGATATAATTTAATATGGAAAAAAATATTACCAAGTGGTTTTTTAAATGCAAATAGGATGCCACTTAGGGAACATGAAGACATAATGATATTTTACAAAAAATTGCCTACATACAATCCTCAAAAAATAAAAGGAAAACCTTGTCATAAAAAAGGTAAAGCAATAGGAAGTATGAATGATGATGTATTAAAAAACAATAATTATGGCAATTTTAAATGTGTTGAAACAAAAGGAGATATGAAATTTCCAACTTCGATATTAGAATTTCAAAAGCCTCACCCAAGTAAATCTTTACATCCGACTCAAAAGCCAGTCGAATTATTAGAATGGCTAGTAAAAACCTATACTAACGAAGGTATGGTCGTGTTAGATAACTGTATGGGTAGTGGTTCGACTGGTGTAGCTTGTCTTAATACTAATAGAAAGTTTATAGGTATAGAGAAAGATGATATATATTTTGAAATTGCAGAGAAGAGAATTAATGATACATATTTAAATTTAGATATTCAAAAAATGGCGTAGAATAAGGGAAAATAAGGCTTTAAAAATGATTAAAACACGAATTCTATTCAAAATAGATAAATAAAGGAAGTGGTACGATGACAGATCCATTTATGCAGATAGGAATTAATTTAAAAGATGAATTTGGTAATTTCATACCAAGAAGTAAAATCAAGAGACAGATATTAGAGATTCTAATAACCAAACAATGTATTTTAAGTAAAGAACAACTTAATCTATTAACTCAAGAATTTCAAAGATTGTAAAAATAAAACAAAAAATTCCTTGACATTATAAACCAAAAGGTATATAATTAAATCATAGACAACGAGGAAATAACTTGAAAAACTTTTAAAAATTTCAAAATAAAGCTTGACAAAATATTCCAAATAAGATATAATAAATAATGTAGTAAGAAATAACGAATAATATGAAATATTAAACAAATCAAAATAAATCGTAAAAAGACTTGACAAACAATTCCAAAGATGGTACAATTGATACATAAGGTCGAAGAGAAAGAGGTGATTGCTTGAAAGTCAAGAAAGGACTAAGAAAGCCAATTAAGAGGACAAGACCACCTACAAATTAACTCATAAAATAATAAAATGGTTAATAGCAAACAAAAAACAAATAAAAAATATTTTAAAATAAAAGGAGAATGATTTATGAGTAAGAATATAAGAAACACATTTGATTTTGTAGGAGAATTAACAACAGCAAGGGATAAGGACAAGGTTTTAACAACACAAACTTTTGAAAGTGGTTGGGCAAAAGAAAAATTAACATTAGCAGTACAAGAAAGCAAAACTAACAGTATATTTTTAGAAGTATCTGCTATGTATAATCCTGATAAGACGTTTCCAATTAAATCTTTTGGCAAGAATGGAAAGCCAATTGAAATACCTTATAAAGACAGAAATAAGCAAAATGTTTTAGATATGGTTGCAGATTTCAAAAAGGTAACAGTTGATACTGAGACAGACTTTGAGAAGAAAGCCGAATATGATAAATTATCATTTAAGATTAACGCTCTTGAAAGAAAAGATGATCTTACAGATGAAAGAAAGAATGACTTAAAAGAATATAAAGCTCAATTTAAAGAGCTAGCAACTAATAGACACGAGTTTATAAATGATAAAGATTTAGTTGAATTTCTACATGATAATTTAGATATTTTAACAACTCATAAAGTAAGAGTTAGAGGAAGTATTGAGATGAGCGAATGGAAAGGTAAATATTATACAACTTATATTCCTACACATTTTGAATTTGTTGAAGAAGAAGCACCAAGCAAGTTAAAAGCTAAAGTTGATGTTTACTTTAACAATGATGCCATTGATGAGAGTTGTATGAAAGATGTAAATAAAGTATTTATTACAGGTTATTTAGAAAATTATGATAGAAATGTTAAAGTAAATAGATTTTTCCCTAAAGACTTTGTAATTGGTACAGATAAACTTGATCTTGAAAACAATGATAAGCACCTAAAACTTTTAAACTTCTTAGAAAATAGTTTTACTTGTAAAAATAAAAAGCATGTGTACCATATGTTTTGGGAAGTAGCAATATATAGAGGTGCTGAAGTTAGTGAAATTACATATAACGACTTAACAGATGCACAAAAAATGGCTGTTGATTTAGGAATGAACGAACTAAAAGATTTTAAGAAGAAAATAATAGGTAATAAAGTAGATGAATTCAGAGCGTTTAGACCAATATTAAAAGGTGATTTTGAAGAAGGTGCAATTGATACTGAATTAACTTCGGACGAATTCTTAGAAAAAGTTGCTAGAGATACTGCTGATATAAAAATGGAAGATGCTAAAAAGGATAAAAAAGAACCTGAAAAAGAAGAAGATAATGAAGAATCTAAAGATAATGATTTTGCATCTGAATTAGAAAATTTATTTACAAAATAATTTGATTAATCAAATGGGGAGTACCCTCCCCTCTAATATAAAAATCAAAAATTATTAATAAAAATATTTATTTTGAAGGAGTGTTGTTTATGTTTAAGAAACCACAAATTACAGAGGTAGTAACTGATATGAGAAGTTTAAGTATTTATTTAAGAGCTGATAAAAAATTCGGAAAAACAACTTTATTTAGAGACGTTATTTTAGAGAAATTCGGTGATCCAAGCAAAGGATTATTAATAGGTGTAGGTAATGAAGTTGGATATAAAATATTAGATAATTTAAATGCAACTCAAATTGAATCTTGGGAAGATTTAAATGAATTAACTGAATGGTTGATAACAACTAAAGGAAAAGAGCATAACATTGAAATGGTAGCATTTGATACGGTCGATGAATTAATGCCGATATTAGAACAAGGAATAATAAAGATGTCTGTGAAAGAAACAGGAAAGCCATGTAAATCTTTTAATGCGGCGTTTGGTGGTTATGGAGAACCAAGAAAAAAATTAATGAAACTTATTCGAGATTATTTTAAAAAATTAAATAAAACAGGCTTTTCACCGATGATAATAGGACACACTAAAGTCAAATCAATAAAAGAAAAAGGCTCTCAAGATGACGGATATCAAATATTAAGCTCTAATATATCAAATGATTGTGAAGCGGTTTTTGCAGACGTATTCGATTGTGTACTAACAGGATGTGTAGACAGAGAAAATAAAGATGGAGGCGTGTCTACTGCAACCAGAAAACTTTATTTAAGAGGCGACGGATTCATAGATGCAGGTTGTCGCTTTGCAAATAATTCAGTTCCAGAATATATAGAATTTAATGATTTTAATAATGCTAAGACATTTATAGATACATTAGAAGAAGGATTAAAAAATAGTAGAAGTACAGAAATATCTGATAAAGAATTTAAAGTTAAACAAGAAGAAGAAGTCAAGGAAATAAAAGAGAAAGCTAAAGAATATATAGAAGAAGAAACATCGATAAATGCTGACGAAAATCATGAATTGATAGAAAAAATTAAAGCTAATTTAAAATCAGTAGATGTAAAAGAAATGAAGAAAATCATGACAGAATATAATTTTGAAAGCTTTGGTGAACCTGAAACAATTAAAACAGAAGCGTTAGAAAAGATAGTAGCATTGATTAAATAATCTACATACGAGAGGGTGAAATTCCCTCTCTTAAATAAAATATAATGAGGTGATTTATTTAATGGCTAGAAAAGTTAAATGTCAAATTTGTAAAAAGGAATTGACTAACGATGCAGCTTTTAAGGTATCTAATGGCAAAAAGAATTTATATTACTGTTCCGAAGAAGAGTATATGGAATACAAGAAAGATTCAGATACAAGAAAAGATTTAATGAGATTTATTGCTAGTGAAGTTTTAAATTATGAACAAGCTCAATTGCTACCAAAAGTATTAATTAAAAAAATCTCAGAATTACATAAGCATTATTCGTATGAAATCATCCTAGAAACTTTTAATCAGCAAGAAGAGAATCTAAAATATTGGATGGGATTAGAAAATAAGTTTAACAATGAATATCAAAAGGTCAATTATATGATAGCAATAATCAGTAACAACATTAACGATGTATTTAATTTACATAAAAATAAAGAAAAAATGGTGGAGAAAGAACACAAGACAGAAGATGAAATCATAGACACCTATCTTATGAATAACATAACTCAAAGAAAACGTAAAGTAACTGATATTTCAGAATTTTTAAATTGATTGAGGTGATAAATTGGATATTTCAAGAAGAATAGAAGATAAGTTAAAAATAGCTGAAGGAAATATGGTGGGTAGTTTATGGAAACACCCTGAATTATATACAGAATATAATATAAATCTAAAAGAATTATCCGAAGATGGTAGATTTTATTATAGCTTAGGAGAAAATTTATTTAATCTTAAAAATGATATCTTACTAGATGAGGTTGCAATTTATGGTTATCTTGAAGGTAATGAAAATTTAAAAGCAGCGTGGGAAAAACGAGGTGGATACAAAACAGTAAAAGATATATGTAGTATTGTTAAAGATGAGAATATAGAAGGTTACTTCAAATCATTTGAAAAATATAGTTATTTAAAAAAATATTATGATATGTTCGAGAAAACAAAGTCTGAAGAAAATTGGTCTATGTTTGAACGAATGACGGCGGATGATATTTATAACTTCACCGAACATCAGCTTAATGCAATTTCACTTGATATAACTGGCGAAACTTTATTTGAAACTTTAGATTTAACAGATGAAGAAATTCAAGATTTAGAAGACGGTGTTAATATTGGAATAAACTATGGAAAACATTGCCCTCAACTAAATTACTTAACTTTGGGATTACCAAAAGGCGACTTAACAATGTTTGCAAGTTATGTTAATGGTGGTAAATCCTCATTTGTTACAAACAATATATTAATTCCAATTGCAGAACAGAAAGTTAAATGTTGTGTAATTTCCAACGAGCAAAAATCAATAGTTTATAAGTTATTACTCATGATTTATGTGCTAACAGAAAAATTGGATTATTGGAAACTTACTAGAAAGAAATTAAAGAGTGGTCAATTTACAAAAGAAGATAGGGAAAAAATTAATGAAGCTAAAGAGATTATCAAGAAAGATTTTTCGCCTTACATAACATTTGTTAAAACTTATGATTATGACATGGGTAAAGTTAAGAAAATAGTTAAGAAGTTAGCTAAAAGAGGGCTTGAAGTTTTGATTTATGACACAATGAAAGCTGATAACTTAACAGATGGTCAAGCATGGCAAGGATTAATTGAAGATTCAAAGGAATTGTTCCAAATAGTTTCCAAAGAAAACGTTGCAGGAGTTGTTACATTCCAGCTAGCATTATTCACGAAAAATAAAACTAGGTTTCTTGACGAAAGTTGTCTAGCAAATGGTAAGCAAGTATCGGAAGTTTTATCTGAGGCAATTTATTTCAGAGATTTATGGCAAGATGAATTTTCAGAACAAAAGCATGACATTAAAGCTTATAGACTTAGGAAGGATAACGAAGGGAAGTTTACGAGTGTCAAAGAACCAATCGAATTAGATAAAGACAAAAAATATAAAGTGTTTTTCTTATCAAAAACAAGAAATGATGAAAATGGAGTGTGCTTATTATACGAATTTAATGGTACATGGAATAAGTGGAAAGAGTTAGGTAGATGTCATATAGATCATACCCCAACAAATTAATTAAAGAGGTGGTTATATGGATGTTTACAAAATTAAAGATTACATATTACAAGATAAAACTAGGATAGAAGAATTGTTATATAATGCAGGATTTGACCATATTAAATCAAATGGAAGAGAATATAGATGTGCAATCGAAGAAGGTGGCAATCCAACAGCAGTTAGAGTTAATATTGATACTCTTTCTGCTAACAACTTTCACCAAGGTATAAAGGGAGATATCGTAACACTTTTACAAGACAAATTAGAATTTAAGTTTCAAAAAACACTACAATGGATATGCAAAGTATTGCACTTAGAATATGGAAAGTATGAAGAAAAGCCTGAAGTACAACTTCCATTTGGTGGATACTTTAAAAAGATAAAACATAATATTTACTACAATTCAGATTACCTACCAACTTATGATGAATCTATATTAAATAGATATATTCAAATACCAAATAAAATGTTTTTAGAAGATAATATTTCAATTGAAACTCAAGAATTTTTTGGTGTAGGATATGACAATTTCACAAATAGAATAACTGTTCCTTGGTATTCTGTCAACGGAGAATTAGTAGGCATAATGGGAAGATTAAATCAAAGACAAGTTGAAGAAGGTGTTTCAAAATGGTTTCCAGTTTTATCATTTCCAAAATCACAAACATTATTTGGCTACCATCAAAACTACAAGGATATACTTTATAGCGAAATAGTTTTTGTGGGAGAATCAGAAAAATTTACTATGCAATTACATAGTATGGGTATTAAAAATGGACTTGGCAATGGCGGATCTATTATTACCGAATTTAAAGCTAATCACATCAAGTCTTTACATCCGAAAATAATTATAGCTTGTTATGACGAAGGATTGGAAGAAGAAATTATATTAAGAGAAATTCAGAAATTAAAATCAGATAATATGTTTTATAAAAACAAAGTGGGTTATGTGCATGACAAGAAAAATATATATTTACCTAAAGGCAGTAAGGCAAGTCCTTCAGATTTAGGTAAAGAAATATTTGAGGGTTTAATAAAAAATTGTACAATATGGATATAAGGGAGAGATTTTATGGCAAAGGGAGATATAAGAGAAAAGATACATAGTCTTAAAGAGGAAGGTAATACAGTTTATTCTATTTCAAGATTAAATTCATATCATAATTGTCCTTATGGGTACTATCTTACATATCATAAACATTTAAAAGGAGTAGACAATCCTTATAGTATCATGGGAGGATTAGTTCATGAAGGGCTAGAACACATATATAACAATGAAGGTAATAGAGACGATATGATTGATATGTATGAGGAGGGATTAACGAAATGTGATTTAATGGGGATTAATTTCCCCAACCAAAAGATTAAAGTTAACTGGGAAAAAGATATGCAACATTTTCTAACTAACTTCCATAGAATTAATAGGAAAATATTAACTGAAAAAGGTGTCGTATTTAATTTAAACGGTGTTTGGTTGCAAGGTTATATTGATGCAATAGCTGGTACAGATAATGGCGAGTTAATTATACTGGACTGGAAAACATCTAGTAAATTTACAGGAGACAAATTACAAAATGCAGGAAGACAATTATTATTGTATAAGGAAGCTCTTGAGCAAACAACTAATAGAAAAGTAGGTAAAATTGGCTGGTTTATGATTAAGTATGTTAATGTTAAGTACGGTAAAAGAACTAAAATGTGTAGTAGGAGACAATGGGTAAAGGATATCAGCAAGTTATTAATCACAGATTTAAATAAATTAGATTATGATGATATTGTAATACCTTTAATGGTAGATGAGGCTATTGAAAACAACAACTTAGATAATATGCCAGATGAAGTAAAGAATAAATATAAATTAGAAGATTGTATAGTTTGGTATGAACCAACAGAAGAAAGAGAAGAAGAATATAAATCTTACATAACAAATACAGTTGAGGAAATTGAAAGTCATAATAAAACAAATGAAGATAATTGGAAACCAGTAGAAATTAATATGAAGTCTGAGTTCTTCTGTAAAAATCTATGTTCTCAAAGAGAAAATTGCAAATACTTTAAAGAATATATGAATAATTAAGGGAGGTTTACTTATATGAATCATTGTGAATATCATTTACATACTGCATTATCTTTATTAGACAGTTGTACTAACTACAAATTGTATGTCGACAAAGCGAAAGATCTAGGAATGACTGCGATTGCATTTACTGAGCATGGCAATGTTTATAATTGGCTTGAAAAGAAAAAATATTGTGAAGAGAATGGTTTGAAATACATTCATGGGTGCGAAGTTTATCTAACAGAACAATTAGAACCAAAAGTTAGAGACAATTACCATACGGTTTTATTGGCTAAAAATTTTGAAGGATTTAAAGAAATAAACAAATTATTAAAATTATCAACAGATAAACAACATATGTATTATAAAAACAGAATTACATTTGATGAGTTCTTAACAACATCTGATAATATTATTTCAACTTCTGCTTGTTTAGCTTCACCATTAAATAAACTTACTGAAGACAATCCTTATTATGAAAAGTTAGTAAAGAAATACACATATTTAGAAATTCAACCACACATATATCAACCTCAAAAAGATTATAATGAAAAATTAATTACATTAGCCAAAAAATATAATAAAGAGTTAATATCTGGTCACGATACACATTCTTTAGATAAATACAAAGCAGAATGTAGAAGTATTTTAAAATCCGCTAAGAACATTCATTATGATGATGAAGATAAATTTGATTTAACATTCAAAACAACAGATAGAATCTTAGAAATGTATAACGAACAGGGATTAAGTTCATCTGTTTATATCAAAGCAATAGAAAATACAATTAACATGGCTAAATCTATTGAATCTTTTGAAGTAAATACATCAAAAAAATATCCTGATTTGTATAATAACGAGGAGGACTTATTTAAACAAGAGGTACAACAAGCTTTAAAAGAGAAATTAAATCAAGGAATACTTAATAAAAATAAGCTTAGTATATATATAGAAAGAATTAACGAAGAATTTGATGGTTATAAAGAAACTGGTATGTTTAGTTTTATATTGTTTATGTCAGAACTAATTAGATGGTGTCACGAAAATAATATTCCTACAGGATTCTCAAGAGGATCTTGTGGAGGTAGTTTTATATGTTACCTGTTGGATATTATAGATTTAGACGCTATTGAGTGGAACACTATTTTTTCAAGATTTGTAAATAAACACAGAACAGCTTTAGGAGATATTGACGTAGACTTTTCACCTGATGACAGAAAAAAAGTATACGACTATATTATTAATAGATTTGGTAATGATAAAACTTGTTATATCTTAACCACAAATACAGTAGCAGATAAAGGAGCGATTGATGAAATAGGAAGGGCTTTAAAATATCCTTTATCAAAAGTTGAAAAAATAAAAAAAGAATATGAATTAATCCCTGAAAAAACTAAAGAGGAGTATAAAGACCTATTTTATTATTTTGATGGTTTAGTAGGAACAGTAATTTCACAAGGAGTACATCCAGCAGGAATAGTGGCATCTCCCATTACGTTGTCAGATAATATTGGTACGTTTTATTATACAAATAAACAAACAAAAGAGACTAAACTTGTTTCGATGCTAAATATGGATGAAATTCATGATTTGAATTTTGTTAAATATGATATATTAGGATTAAAAAACGTAGCAATAATTAGAGATACATGTAAATATATTAATCAAATGTATCCTTTGTCTTATAAAGTTAATTGGAATGACAGTAATGTGTGGAGCGATATGATTAAATCGCCTGTTGCTTTATTTCAATTTGAAGGAAATTTTGCTTATGATTTATTAAAAAAGTTCAAACCGCATAAAATCAATGACTTGTCTTTAGTAAATGCTAGTTTAAGACCATCAGGAGAAAGTTATAGGGACGATTTAATTAGTAAAAAAATACATGAAAATCCTACAAAAGAAATAGCAGAGTTGTTAAAAGACAACTATGGTTATTTAGTTTTCCAAGAAGACACATCGAGATTTTTAATGGAGATATGCGGATTTGATGGCGGTAAAGCTGACAACATAAGAAGAGCCATTTGTGCAAAGGATATTAAGAAGTTTGAGCAAATAATACCAGAAGTTTCAGAAAAATATTGTGAACATTCTGAGAAACCAAAAGAAGAAGCTTTAGCTGAAGTACAAGAGTTTTTACAAATACTTAAAGATAGTTCAAGATATCAATTCGGATATAATCACTCAACAGGTTATTCTATGTTAGGTTATTTATGTGCGTATTACAGATATTATCATCCATTAGAATTTATAGCAGCATTTTTAAACAATGCTAAAGGTGATGATGATATATTAAATGGGACAACATTAGCAAATGAGAAAAATATTAAAATTAATCCACCTAAGTTCGGTTATTCAGCAGGAGAATATACACCTGACAAAAAAACTAATTCTATATATAAGGGAATTGGTAGTATTAAATTCTGTAACAATACAATTGGTCAAGAATTATATGATTTAAAAGATAATATATATAATAATTTCTTAGAACTATTATTGGATATTATAGAAAAAACAAGTTGCAATAGCAGACAAATAGGAATATTAATTAAACTAGGTTTCTTTGATAAGTTTGGCAAAACTCAATATTTATATGATATATTTGAAAAGTTTCAAGGCAGATATAAGAAAACTCATAAAGATGTTACTAAACAAAAAAGAATAGAAGAAATTAAAGAATATATTGAAACATTAGAAAATAAAGAAATGCCAATTGGGGAAATAGTTGCAGCAGAATTAGAATATTTAGGTTATATTTCTTATATAGATAGTAATTTTAAAAGTGACATTATGTTGATTACTCAATTTAAAAAGAATAGCTATGGAACACCATTTGCAACACTATATAGATTATTTGATGGAAAAACTACTAATCTAAAAATCAATAAATCTTTTTATGATAAGAATCCAATTCAAGATCTAGATTTAATTCAAATAGTAGAAATAAGTAAGAGGAACAAACGTAGAAAAGTGGACGGTAAATGGACTGTTTCAGATGAAGTTGAGTTTATTTTAAGTAAATATAGTAAGGTGGTGGAATAATGTTAGAGCAGTACAAATATAATGATACTGAAATGAAGAAATTATTATCATCCATTGTAATTATAGTAGATACAAGAGAAAAGGCAAATGAGCATATATTAAATTGGTTTGAGAAAAAGAAGATACCTTATATAGTAAAAAAGTTAGATCATGCTGATTATTCGTTCTATTTGCCTCAAAATCAAGACTTAGGGATAGAGCGTGATATGTATTTTGTAAATGAAATTTCAGTAGAGAGAAAGGGTTCTTTAGAAGAATTGGCAGGTAACTTCTCAAAAGATAGAGATAGAATAGAGGATGAGTTTTTGCGACATAAAGGTGAATTAACCTTATTAATCGAAGATGGAAGTTATAAGGATATATGGGAAGGAAATTATAAGACTAAATTGTCGACCAAAAGCTATATCGCTACATTGCATAGCTTTAGTGATAGATATAAAACGCCTTTTGTTTTCATAGACAAGGAACATAGTGGAAGATTTATATATTTCAAATTTTATTATTTTCTTAGAAACCTACTCAAGTAAATTAAGAACAAATGAGATGTTTCAAAAAAGTATTGACAATGTATTCCAAAAGAGTATAATAATAAGTGTAGGAAGGATATGAGATATATGAAAAAAACTTACTTATCTGAAAGGCAATATTACATAATCAAAGACTTGTATGAGAACGGGGAAAGTTACTTCCCCGAAGACTTCAATCAATTGATTTTAGACAATTTTGATTGTGAGACATTACAAGATGAGTTACTTGAAAAGGGATTATGTCCTTGTTGTCAAACCGAGTTAGAAAAGAATAAAGAAGGTGATTGGATATGTAGAAATTGCCATTACAAATATAAATAACATAAAACAAATCAAAAAAGGAGGAGATTAAAATGAAGAAAAAGGTGGCAGGAATATGTTTGATTTTATTTTCTATGGTGGTGATATTTTTACCTCTTAGTATGACAATTAAAATTAATCACTCAATAGGAAGTGAAGTTAAACCAGATCTGCCTCAAAATGTTGAGAAAAATAATCAAAATGATACTAAGGAAGAAAAGAAGGCTATTGAAAAAGAAATGCAACAAGAAAAGGTAATCCAAGAATACAAACAAGAAGTTTCTAAAATAAAAATTCATAATGAAGAAATTAAAGAACAGGGCAAAGAAATATTGTTTACCATATCATTTTACACATCATTACCTGAAGAAAATGGAGGGTATGCAGGTCTTAATTGTTTGGGACAAAATCTTGAATATGGTATGGTAGCAAATAATTATTGGAAATTAGGAAGAGAAATTTATTTACCTGAATTTAA
>JABJVP010000330.1:1812-12439 GCA_026770825.1 Brienomyrus longianalis
AGGCTATGGGACGGCCTGCCATTTCAGGTTTGGTCGGTAACTGCCTTTAGGGGACTGTGCCTTTGTGGTAGCTGCACTTAGGCTATGGAACAGCCTGCCATTTCAGGTTTGGTCGGTAACTAACTTTAGGGAACTGTGCCTTTGTGGTAGCTGTACCTAGGCTATCGGATGCCTGCCTTTCCAGGTTAGGTTGATAACTACCTTTAGGGGACTGTGCCTTTGTGGTAGCTGCACCTAGGCTATGGGACAGCCTGCCTTTCCAGGTTAGGTTGGTAACTACCTTTAGGGGACTGTGCCTTTACAGTAGCTGTGCCTAGGCTATGGGACGGCCTGCCATTACAGGTTAGGTCGGTAACCGCCTTTAGGGGGCCATGCCTTTACAGTAGCTGTGCCTAGGCTATGGAACAGTCTGCCATTCCAGGTCAGGTCAGCAAACTCAAAGTTTTGACAAAAAAATCTTAGCCTATTGGGGGTAAATCAGTGGCGTATACCCTGAACTCGTTTGGCACATGGTTTGAAACATATGAACTGTTTCTGGAATTTTTAAACCTTCACAAGTCCCACACAACAGGGTTCCTATGCGGTATGGAAAAGTATGGAATTTGATTTTGGAAAGAAAGTATGAAAATAGTTTGATTTCTTTTTTTAGGCTTTTACAGCAAATTGGTCTATTATGTATTCAGAGAAAAAAATATAATTTACCTATTTTTTTCTGAAATCACCAATGTGATGCCCAGGGCACCATCTTCTGGGGGCAGCTGACTCAGCACACCACTGGCGTCAAAGGAATTTTAAAATGGAAAGTTAACCCAACTGAGTTCAGTCAACTCAAAACTTTTGAGAACTGATTACCTCAATTTTTTCAAATTAATCAACAAATAGTTTTAAATAATACATCAAAAACCAGATTTATCAAACTCATTTTTTTCTTTCAAATATTGTAAATATTGTTGAGTTTTTTTCAACTTTTGCAGTTTTATTTCACAATTTTCACAGTTTTATTTATTTTCACAATACTTAAATGTGTACAATAATTGTTCAGGTTTTGTTTGATAAGCACAACAAAGTAAATATTATGCAAGACCATAAGGTAATTAGTGTATTTCCTTAAATTTAACATGTGATTGTTAAAGGCTTATAATTAAGTGACTTGTTCACAGTAGTGTTGCTCTTAATCATAAAATTACCATCCTTACGAGGATTTTTTAAAGTTACTTCTACACAGCATTTTCCAATGCACCTTTAAAATAACAGTGGAATACTGCAACATTCACTTTTGGCCAGATTTTTGTGGGGGGCAACATGTGGCTCAGCAGAGTAAGCCTCTGGGCCTGTGATCAGAAGGTCGCTGGTTTACGCTCAGCCTCAGCAAAGTGAGCCTCTGGGCCTGTGATCGGAAGGTCGCCGGTTTATGCCCAGCCTCAGCAGAGTAAGCCTCTGGGCCTGTGATCGGAAGGTCACCGGTTTATGGATGAATTATTGCGAGGAGGGGTGGAAACCAAGCTCAACCAGATTGGATACGTCCTACACCAGGTCTGCAAGGACAGGTTGGGCGAGGTGACCTCCAATCAGAGGACTGCCCAAAGAGAGAAGGGAAGGAGGGAAAAAGAGATCGACCATCTGGTGAGATGGCGCTGGCAACTCCGTAAGAACTGGAGGAAAGCAACACCGGTAGAGAAAGAAGGCCTGAAAACCCTGTGGGAGGAGGTCAGGCAAAGACTGTGCAGGCTTTGCAGAGCTGAAGGTATCCACAAGCGGAAACAAAAGAATGAGCCAGCTTCTTCAAAGATCCCTTTAAGCACACCAGACAGCTACTGGAGGAGAAGAAGAGTGGGAAAACCACCAGGGAACAATTGGAACAGCATGTTAGAGAACAATACATTGATCCAGGCAGGAATGTCCCATTAGGAACACCAGGGTACATGCCTCGGCCTATGCCTCCAACTGCTGAATTCAATGTCATGACCCCGAAGCTCAGTGAAGTCAGGCAGGTTGTGAGGAAGGCAACGTCCTCATCAGGTCCAGGCCCCAATGCAGTCCCCTACAAGCTGTATAAGAACTGCCCTAAGGTGCTAGAGTTGCTATGGTACCTAATGAGAACCGCCTGGAAAAAGAAACTCATTCCATCCAAATGGCAAAGAGATGAGGTGGTCTTCATCCCCAAGGAAGCAAACTCTGTGAATGATGCCTCTCTGAAACAGGCCTCTTTGGAAGGAACACCCTCCAGCTGCCGCTTCAATCCATCAGTTTGGGCTACAAGCAGGAAAAGACCAGGCTCGTTCTCGAGTTGAGAGAATCCATTGATCAGAATAAGGAATGTGAACACCAGGATTCCAACAGGTCGAAAGTGGAATGCACAAACTGACGTTGACCGAGCCATCAGTTGCCTGCAACACCAAGAGATTGTCGGCAGAGTCCAAGCAGGAAGAGCAGGCCTAGGGTGGGGAGAAGTGCCACGGTTCTGGTCCAAGACCAACTGCAAAGAGAGGAAGGAGATGGTGGTGGCGGAGGTGACAAGGATGGAGGAAGAGCGCTACAAGATCAAGGCAGTGTCACAGGGCTGACAAAAGTTGGACGACCTGGGAGGGAGTCATCAACCGAAACATCAGTTGGACAGATCTTTAGAAGATCCCGCAGGCAAGGCTCAGCTTCCTCATCCATACAACATATGACACGCTTCCCTGTCATATGAACCTTCACTAATGGTTCGGGAGTGAGGAATGCTGCATGTTCCTCAACACCCCTAATGCAAACCTCCAGCACATCTTGTCAGGTTGTAAGATCGTGCTCTCCCAAGGACGTTATAGATGGCGCCACGACCAGGTCTTAAAGTTAGCAGACGTGCTGGAGAACCATCGACAGAGTAGCAAAGGAGTACCACCTGCAGAGAATCACAACCTCATCAGCTTTGTTGTGGAAGGTGGGGGTAGAAGGAATATTAGGTCAAAGGAAACACCTAGGCCATTTTCCCCTGACCAGGAGTGGAACATGAGAGTTGACCTCTAGGCAGCTCTGTTTCCCAACCGAGATCACTACTACATCTCTCCACCCTGACATAGTGGCGTGGTCCACAAAAGCGAAATCCATGCTCCTCATCGAGCACGTGATACCAGCAGAGGAGGGGATCGAGGCCAAGTACTCAGAGCTGGCTGCTGAGTACCGGATGGCTGGCTGGAAGACTACCATCTATGCAGTGGAAGTTGGATGCCAAGGTTATGTAGGACTGTCAACCACACATCTTCTGAGGGACGTAGGAGTGAATGGAGGGAACCTAAAGAAGGCAATAAAAGAGCTGGCAGAGGAGACTGAGAAGGGAGTCTTTGGCTTTGGCAGAGAAGGGAGGACAAGTGATGGGGAAACAACTAACCCCAATAACAGCCGCAGGGGAAACACCTAGCAGTTGCAGGGGTGACAGTGAGACGTCCTTGTCACTGCTCCACCACCAGGAGACATTCCAGGATTAAAGGGGCGAAACATTGTTGATCAGTGGTTCCTGGGTGACGACCCTGCAGCTGACCCGTGGGCACCGGAGGAGGTGCGACCAGCAGTCATGCCTTGCAGGCAATTCCATCTTCCTGTATTTACTACTATTGGACACTTGGGTGAAGAGAGGTGAGCTGTCAATTGATCACCACCTGGTGGTGAGTTGGATCTGATGGTGGGGGAAGATTCCGGATAGACCTGGTAGACCCAAACAGATAGTGAGTGTGTCTGGAAGATCTTCAACTCACACCTCCAGCAGAACTTCTCTCATGAGGGAGTCAAGGGAGATGGAGCCTGAAAGGGCTTACGGGGCTGGGTTAGCTTGTGGGAACTGGCTCTGGCGGTTGCTGAAGCAAAAACTGGTGTGGGAGGAGTTTGGTGAGGCCTTGGAGAAGGACTTTCAGCTGGCCTCAAAATGGCTCTGGCAAATCATCAGGCAACTCAGGAGTGGAAGATAGGGCTTCATCAATACTATTTACAGCAGGGATGGAGAACTGCTGACTTCAGCTGTGGACATAAGCAGGTGGTGGAAGTAATATTTCAAGGATCTCCTAAATCCCACTGATAGGTCTAAAGTAGTCACAGCTACTCGGTTGTAAGGCTCCAGGACTGGATGAGATTCACCCTGAGTTCTTAAAGGCTCTTGATGTTGTGGGTCTGCCTTGACTAACACCCTTCTTCAATATTGTGTGGATGTTGAGGACAGTGCCTTTGGATTGGCAGACTGGGGTGGTGGTCCCAGTCTTTTGGTTGGTGCGTTTTGGAGTCTTTTGGTCTAGCTGTTTCCTGCGAGAGCGAAACTGTTTGCTAGCGTGCAAAGTTTAAAACTATAGATATCGCCTAAATAATAATTAGAATTAAATCATCAGAAAAATCTTCGACCTTAATAATCCTCCGATAATTTCCAAAACCTGACGGATTAATCACCTTTGCGATCAGCATCAGCACCTTTGCAGCAAAGTGGGTGACGACCCAGCGACATACCTGTAAGTCCAAACCTAATTCACACCGGCAACATTCACCCATTCACATTTCCAGCAGGTTCTCCCCATTCAGTGAAACTCCCACTGAGACACCTGTTGAAAGTGCTCTGGTAATTGACGACTCTATTCTAAGAAACATGAGAGTAGCAACTCCAGCGACCATAGTAAATTGTCTCCCTGGTGCCAGAGCAACCAACATCTCAGCAAATTTAAAAGTGCTGGCTAAAAGTAAAAGTAAATACTCTCAGATTGTTATCCACGTCGGCACTAATGATGTCCGATTGAGGCAATTGGAGATCACTAAGGCAAATTTTAAAGAGGTATGCAACCTTGCAAAGAATGTGTGTGTCAGTAACGTGCTCTGGCCCCATCCTTACTGGGCGTGCCGATGATCAGATTATCATTGATACATCGCTAGCTCTTGGAATGGTGCCCGATAAATGGTATGGGTTATATAGACAACTGGCGGACATTCTGGGGTAGGCCTGGGCTTTTGAAGAGGGACGGTATTCACCCCTTGTGGGCTGGTGCTGGCCTCCTGTCCAAAAGCATACTGTAGCTCATAGCCTCGAGGCAAATCGCTGACTAACTAGAGCCAAGTCCAGGCACTAGGCAAAGGCATAACCAACCGCCTGATTGTCGCTTAGAGTCGTCACCTAAGGTTATTTTATTGAGACTGGGTCTGTTCCCCGTGTTTGTAATCATGGAAGCCAATTCCACCGTAGTGTGTGCCATAATAACTTTAAAAAAATTACATTGAATCTGTTACTAGAAAACTGTTGTGATGCAAAGCTCAAACTTAAACTTGGACTTCTCAGTGTAAGATCACTGGCTCCTATGGCACTATTAATAAGTGAAATAATTACCGATTTTAGTCTTGGTGCCTTACTCTGCCTTACTGAGACCTGGCTTAAACCGAATGAATTCATGGCACTAAATGAATCTACTCCAGCTGAATACAGTTATAAGCATAACCCTCGACCAAATTGCAAAGGTGGTGTCACGATCACGGCGGAGGTAAGCGGCGATCGTGCGGGTAAGGTGTGCAAGGAGCAGGCAGACCGGTCGAGATCGGGGTAAACTCGGGGTTTAATCAGGGAAGAGGGACGAAGGAACATCAGGCAAGAACAAACCACAATGACGGACCGGGGAAACAGGTCAGACCAGGACTTAAGTAAGACAAGACTAATCAAGGGAATCGGACAAAGCTGGAGACGATCAGGGAAGCACACGTGGGTAATCAGGGGGCGTGGCACACACGAGGAGCGGACGAGCCGGGCATGACAGGTGGTGGTGTTGCTGCAATTTTTCAGTCCAACCTAGGAGTGTCTGAGAAATGTAGTTTGAGCTTCAGCACACTTGAAACTCTTGTTGTTAGCCTTGCTGGCTCATCTCTTTCTAGTTCTTCACCCCTAATCACCATTGTTATTGTGTATAGACCACCTGGGCCGTACAGTAAATTTCTTAAGGAGTTTTCAGATTTTTTTTAACAAATCTGGTGGTCAGTACTGACAAAGCCGTTATCGTTAGTGATTTTAACATTCACATGGAGAAAGACAGTGATCCTTTAAAAATAGCGTTTGCAGCTATTCTTGACTCTGTAGGTGTATGTAAGAATGTAGTCGGGCCTACTCATGTCTGTAACCATACCCTTGATTTGATCATTAGTCATGGCATCCTGGTGGAACATGTGTCTATTATGCCTCAGAGTCCTCTGCTCTCAGATCATTACTTGTTAACGTTTGAAATCCAGTATAGCCTCCCTCCGACCACAGCTCCAAAATTCAGAATCAGACGTTCTATTGCCTCACTAACTACAACATTTATGAAACAACTTCCACAGTCCTTCAATCTTATATCTGAAGCACTGTGTGTAAATGAACTTGACAACTGCAAATATGGAAAAATCCCTTCGTAGCACACAAGATCTGGTAGCTCCACTTAAGAAGATACAGCATAGAGATAGGAAACCTGCCCCCTGGTACTCTGATCATACACGTGAACTCAAACAGGCATCACGCAAGCTAGAGCACAAATGGCGCTCAACTAAACTAGAAGTTTTCATATCTGCCTGGAAAGAGAGCCTCTCTAAATACAGACAAGCACTAGTGACTGCTAGGTCTCTGTATCTCTCTAGATTAATAGACGTGAACAAAACCAATCCTAAATTCCTATTTGAATCTGTGGCTAGGTTAACACAGAATTCTTCATTAAACTCGCAAGTCCCGCAAGCTTTTAAGAGTCATGACTTTATTACATTTTTTAATGGTAAAATAACTATATTAGACAGACTATCCAGTGCATGTCCTTACCTACTTATGGCTTATGCCTACCAATAATGAGACCTTTGAATCTTTCATTTCTATAAAACACTCAGAACTTTAGAGCTTAGTTTATTCCTGTAAATCCTCGACTAGCCTCGTAGTCCCAGTTCCTACAAAATTCTTCAAGGAAATTGCACCGCAGATTAGCACTATCCTGTTAAATGTGTTAAACTCATCTCTTAGGCTTGTGTTCCAAATATATGTTCCAAAACCTTTTAAAATGGCTGTTTTTAGACCCGTCCTAAAGAAACCAAATCTTGAACCCAGTGTTTTAGGAAATTATAGACCTACCTCAAATCTTCCTTTCATTTCAAAGATCAGGGAAAAGGTTGTAGTTCACCAGTTGTCGTCTTTCCTACAGAAAAATAACACTAATGAATTATATCAGTCTGGCTTTAGACTAAACCATAGCATAGAAACTGCTCCAGTCAAAGTAATGAATGATTTACTTGTGGCTTCTGACCGTGGCTGTGTATCTCTGTTGGTATTGCTAGATTTAACTGCAGCATTCGATACCGTGGACCATAATATCCTCCTGGACCAGTTAGAAGGTGTAGTTGGCATTAAGGGGACAGCGCTCTCTTGGTTCCGCTCATATTTATGCTGATCAACTGATCGCTATCAGTATGCCCATGTTAACAATGAATCTTCCAAGGCCACCATAGTCAAATATGGTGTCCCGCAGGGATCAGTACTGGGCCCGCCAGTGTTTACCCTATACATGCTGCCTCTTGGTAACATTATTAGAAATCATGGTGTTGGGTTTCATTGTTATATAGATGATACACTGTTGCCTATGGCTTACTAACTGGGGGCTTTGGGTGGGAATGCTGTAAAGTGCTTTGAGACGATGTAATGTTGTGATAACGCGCTATACAAAAATAAATTTGTTGGTTTGTTTGTTTAAGAAAGAGGACCAGAGAATTTGTTCTAACTTTAGGGGTATCACACAAATCTGCCTCTCTGGAAAGGTCTATGCTCGGGCACTGGAGAAGAGGGTCCGCACATTAGTCGAACGTTGGATCCAGGAGATACAATGTGGATTCCATCCTTGTCGCGGAACACTGGACTATCTCTGCACCCTCACAAGGATACTGGAAGGTTCATGGGAGTTTGCCAACCAGTCTATATGTGCTTTGTGGACCTGGAAAAGGCATATGACCATGCCCTCAGGGGATCTTGTGAGGGGTGCTCTAGGAGTATGGGGTATGGGGTCTGTTGTAGCAGACTATCAGATTGCTGTACAAATGGAGCGATAGTTTGGTCTGCATCACCAGCAGTAAGTCAGGCTCATTCCCAATGGGTGGTGGACTCCACCAGGGCTGCCCTTTGTCACCGATTATGTTCACAACTTTTATTGACAGAATTTCTATGAATTGCCAATGGGCAGAGGGGGTCTGGTTCAGAGGCTTCAGGATTCTATGTTTTCTTTCTGTAGATGATGTGGTCCTGTTGGCTTCACACTGTGACCTGCAGCATGCACTAGGGCAGTAATGCAGACCCTGTACTCTTCTGTTTTGGTGAAGAGGGAGCTGAGCCAGAAGGCATCTTACCGGGCGATTTGCTTTTCTACCTTCACCTATGTTCATGAGCTCTGGGTAGTGAAAGAATGAGATCGCAGATACAAGTCACTGAAATGAGTTTCCTACGAAGGGTGTCTGGGCTCAGCCTTAGCTATAGGACGAGGAACTCAGACATTTGGGAGGGGTTCAAAGTAGAGCCACTGCTCCTCCGCATCGAAAGGAGCCAGTTGAGGTTGTTTGTGCATCTGTCTAGGATGCCTCCCTGCGCAGGTGTTTCACTGATGTCAAACTGGGAGGAGGCCCCGGAGCAGACCCATGACACACAGGACAGATTACATCACTCTACTGGCTCGGGAATACCTTGGTATGCCAGTTCAAGCCCGCATTCAGTACATCTGCAGGTCCTTGAGCAAGACCCTTAGCCCCATCTCTCTGGTTGCTGCTATGAGTGGCTGCCCCTAACATGCCAGCTTACTCTCACCTACAGAGAGCAAGTTGGGTGAGGTGTAAAGAGAGTTTCACCATGGGAATCAATAAAGTATCTATTATTGTTTAGTTCATTATTAGTGGTTAGTACTTAATTTCTAATAAAGTTCAAAAATCAGTTTTGAGTATTGTGAAATTAAACTGCAAAAGTTTAAAAAGTTTGTGTTGACTGAACCTAGTCGGGTTTACAGTGCAGACATAAAATAATAATAACCCCAGTGTGTTAATTCAATTTAAAAGTGTTGAGTACTTGATATTGTTTATTTATGTATTTATCTATTTACCGTTCATGTTCACAGAGGCCCCAGCAGGAATCACCTGGTCTGGATCGGTACAAAAATGGAAAAGAAGAGAGGAAAAAGAGCTGCTTCTGAAATGCGTCTCCCTGTGAAGTGTGAAAGAGAGAGCCCTGAGAGGTAACAGTGTTACAGCCCACTAGTCAAACAAATTTATATATATATTACAATACCATTGCCAATCACAGGGTGGTTGGGAGGGATGTCTAATGAAACTCGAGGTATTAAAATGACATTGTTGCGTTCCCTCATGTGGTGATTCTGCTTCACACACATTGCATATAGCTATTTTGGCTTTTTCGGACACCTCATAGAACTGCCCAATCGGTGCAGCCCTTTTAGTGAGCTACTTTTGCCACACACAGATATGTCTGAAGTATCCTTTCAACTGATCTAACTGCTCTTCTAATCAGCCTTTATTGAGAGCTCCAATCAAACTATTTAGAATAAATATTGGCAGATAATGATCGGTGGCCAGGGCTGGACTGATGAGTTCGATCAGGGTCAGTTCTGTGATGGAGCTGGTCTTCCTGATGAGTTTGATCACGGTCAGTTCTGTGATGGAGCTGACCATCCTGATGTGTTTGATGAGGATGGAGCTGGCCTTCCTGATGAGTTTGATCAGGGTCAGTTCTGTGATGGAGCTGGTCTTCCTGATGAGTTTGATCACGGTCAGTTCTGTGATGGAGCCGGCCATCCTTATGAGGATTCATTAACAGTACTTATTACATTGTTGGCTGCTACAGACACTGCTTCACAAAGTAAATTTCGATAAGTTTAAAACGTATGTTGTCAGGAAACCGATTCCTGGCCAAATGGCCCACTGTTCCTTTGTTAAGCTGTACAGATCCTTGTCAAGGGGAAGTGATGTCGATACATGTCCTCTGTAGCTAGCCGGATCAAATCAGGAAAGGTGACTGGAGACTTTATTAAAAAATAAAAATGACAGCATGGTAAGGTAAGTTCTGGGTGGCTGGTGGCAGTCGCCGGTGTTGTCACTCCGGTTCAGCGTCTCCTGTTTAGTTTAGTTTAGTTTAACGGTTTCATTTGGAAATGAAAGGCTAATTTATGACCGTTAATTCACAATCACTTCAGGAATGTCAGATTAATATGTGAGCTTCAGTGAGTAGTGTTGGATCACTATGTTAGAGTTATATCTTTTCAGATGAGCAGCCGCTAAACTCCTGAAGGCTGATCAATGCTGCTGGTCTCTCCGTTTATCACAGAATGAAATTACTTTATTCAGCTGAATAGACATGTACATGTGAATAGACGTCTGTACAAAACAATATTGTCATTTCATTTCTGCAGGCTGTCAGGCTGTAAAGTCACAGAAGGCAGCTATTCTTCCATGGCTTCAGCTCAAAGGTCAAACTCCTCACCACTAAGAGAGCTGGATCTGAGCAATCAACCAGGAGACTCAGGCGTGAAGCTGCTCTCTGCTGTACTTAGGAGTCCCAGCTGTAAACTGGAGAAGCTGAAGTGAGTGCAGAATAAGCATTTTACTATAAAGAAACTGGACACCAAGGAAA
>JABJVP010000331.1:0-12434 GCA_026770825.1 Brienomyrus longianalis
CCCCCAGGCTACATTTTGTGTGGGTTCCCTTTAGCAGGAGGGGGGGGTGGTGTCTTTCCCTGGCGGGAGATGTAAAGCAATGATGGAGGCTTTTAGTGTACATTACCCAGGACACCAGCAGTAATTTCCTGTCTGTCAGGAAACAGCCTCGGCTGATGCCCATGACACAGACGGAGAGATAATCACCATCATATATTTAAAGGAGAGGGGAGAAAACAAGCCTCCCAAGGACAGGTGTTGATTAGACGGGGATGTTGTGTGGAAATCCCACGTGCAATTTGCAGGAGGGTCGCATGAACTCGTATCTGCCGACGTATGAAGGCGGAGCGTCAGAAAAAGGGGGCGGGGCTCAGGGGCAGCGATCGAAAGATGTCATGTTGTCGAAAGACACCTAAAAATGGCTGACTTCTCATCCGGAACACCCCACTCCTCCCACAAAAAAAAAAAACTTAAACGGCACCTTGTTTTTGTTCCTGAGTGCAGCTCCTTCGTAGTTTGCATGGGGTGTGAATGCAGGCTTAGATCTGAGCAAAAACGTGCATGTGCATCGAATCGGTCGCCGGAAAAAAAAAAAAATCTGAAAACGACTTCAAAAGACACCTCAGCCTGTTATGTTTAGTCGGTTGAGTGGATTTTTAATATTTAAATATATATGTGTATGCAGAATATGCATATATATGTGTGCGAGTGTGTGTGTGTGTGTGTGTGTGTGTGTGTGTGTGTGTGTGTGTATGTATGTATATATGTATATAAATATACACGTAATATATGAGTGAGGTGTTTGTGACAGATTATATAAATTGCTCTTTGCCTCTGTGATTTGGCATGACCTTGATTTTGAGTGTTAAGTGAGAAATTCATATGTATGTGTATGTGGTTCTTTTCATGATCTGACTTTCATTTTCCTTTTGATTGCCCGGTTTTATTATTTCCTGCTTATGCTTTTGTCAAACCTCTGCATGTGAGCCTCATACTCACCTTTTATCTCTGCACACCAGTCCCGAATAGCTACTCTGCTCATCCGAATTTTGGCGCCCTCGCTTCCCCGGCAGGCACCAACCCGCCTCGGCCCGGAGCCTTCCCTGGTGCCAACAGCCCGGGCCCCGTGGCGGATCTGTACGGCCCCGCTAGCCAGGACTCCGGCGTGGGGAACTACATAAGCGCTGCTAGCCCCCAGCCCGGGTCCGGCTTTGGCCACGGCATTGCTGTAAGTACCCCAGCTCGTGCCTGCGAGCCCCATCACAGAGTCTTTAGTCAAAGTGTGGTCCCCTTCCCCAAGTCCAGCCCTTGGGATGTTTACTTCGAGATTGATGAGCTGACGAAGGTGCTCATTAGATGTCACGGTAAATCTCTGTACGGTCTCGCAGCCTGATGATGCTTCCCGTCAGCGCTGGGTTTGCTACCGGACAAAAATCCGTGAGTACATCTCTTTTGAAAAGAAGTCAAGTTGAAAAGTGCTAGACCCTAACCATCTGCCCTTAGTTCCTGCCAGCCGCGAGGAAAAGGAAGACCTCGATAAAGATGAAACGGAATATATGAGAGATCAGCTAAAATGGAGACACAGACTGCTAGTGTAATATTTTAAAAGTGACATTTCGAGCCTGGAGATCTGAGCAGGGTCTTACATCAGGCAGCGATTTCCCAGCTCTCGAGCCCAGCTGCTGTTCACCTGGCCGCGGCTCTCATCACCAGTCGCCGTGGCTCTCCGCCGTTCTCCCCCGGCATCACCGCCAAGCAGGTGTGCTGGCCGGCAGCACCTTGAAGCTCCCGGCTCCTTTTGTGTTGCCGGACGTTTCTGGCATTCTTGCCCCTGATAGCCTGCTACCCCCCCCCCCCCGCACCCCACCCCGGCCGCCCAGAAGCACCGTCTTACCATTAGTTATATTACCTCTTTGAAAGACAGCTTTGTTCACTTCTCCGTCGCGGTGAAAACCGCCACACACCGATGAGGTGCTGAGGCCTTGAGCCAAACAACGATGCGGAGTATTACTGCCGCCATCAGGGATCTTCTGTGAAACGCCGCCATGCTAACGGCGCTGCGCTAACGCGGCCGCTTGCCCTTTGAACACAGAGCCATCCATTATTTATGATGCCTTTTGTTTTTAACCTTTATGCGGTTTATCGGTGTAGATTAGAGAACAGGGGACAGGTGAGCACGACCGGCAAAGCCCCCGCTTTGGATCTCCGCCTCGCAAACGGGGTCGGTGCCCAGTGCTGTTTTTTGAAGCCGGGCAGCCTTGAAAAGGAACAGGGCTGTTTCTGTGCGTGTGTACTGGCGATTGTGAGCGCGCAAATAGTCGGCCCGTTCACCGGTTGGCTTTGAGCACCCGATACTTACCTAACTGTGGGGAGGGGGGGGGAGAGTGCAAAACAAGGAGGCCCGTTTACGGAGCTCTGACAGCGCCGTGCTGATGGAGAAGTGCCGTCACCTTCCCTGTGAGGGCCGAGGGCCAGTGCTGTGAATTTTCCGCCAGTCGCGTTACGGGCTGAAGTCCGACTCCATCCTGAAAGACCTTCATTGTGTGTCTGCACGAACCGAACAGCTGCAGCTGCCCAGATGCCAAAGGAAAGAGATCACATGCTCTGTTTTGGAAAATGGCTTCCCTGGCCCTGAATGAAAAAGTAACCGCATGTTAATAAATAAATATGACATATAGGTTTCTCCCCCCACTGACACCTAGCCTTTCCCCTCCTGCTTCGAATTATGCAGGCAAATGATTGCTGAATTAGTACTCTTGGTCGATATACCGCGGTAAATGCCTTGGGGCCACGGTATTCACCAGAGGCTGCTTAGTGCCTCTGTCATCTTACCGGTGACGTCTGATGTCCAGGCTTCTGTCCTCGTGGTATGCGACACCCCGCCCCTCCCCCCCTGCAGCTGTCACCGCCAGCTAAGGCCAGAATCTGATTTTGAATTCCTTTCAGTACCTGCAAGCTCTTGATTTCATTTTGAAGCCCATTAAATACCTGCAGGTTCTTGATTTGGCTTTGAAATGAAAATGAAAATTACATTTAAAATATTAAAAACCTGGAGCACATAACGTGATTTGGAAACCTGTTAGGTATGTGCACACTCTCACCAAGTCCTTCAGCTTCTCTTCGCTACAGACCAACATTTTGACTGTATAATGATCTGACTAAAGGCTGATTACTGTTATTGCTGATGAAGACACACTTTGACGTTGTCCCCCTTCTGTCCCCCAATCTGGACTGGCATTTGCCCACCCCTCTCACGTATCACGGCCTGGGGGGCATGAGATGGGATTCGCTTTTGAGAGATTAATGCCACTTGTGTTATAATGCCTCTGCATGATTTGTGATTGCATTAATATCGATGATGTTAGCATGAATGCGTAGAATGGCAACGAACAGAGTGCTTCGGGTCGCCATGATCCTAGTGGGAGCACAGGTGTTTTGGCTGGCATTAATGTCTAGACTCCCAATATCTATAACCTGAGAGCCTGGGGCTCTTTTACTTCACTGGTGTTGCTCTGGAACGAATTGAAGAATCCTGCCCTTTTGGATTAGGGTGGGGCGACTGTATAGTCTGAAGGCAGGTGACGGGTTCTGCTCAGGTGCATCGTGGGAAGGCCGCCGCCTGCTCCCCGTCTCTGACACACGCAGCACCTCCAGCATCCAATCACATTCATTGTCCTGACAAATAGTCAATAGCCCTAATATGCCTCAGTGCATACCCCCCTTCCCCCCCCCCCCCAACCCATTTTCCCCTTCTGTATGATGACAGCGAAAACTAGCTTCGCAGAAAATAACCAAAGGGGAAAAAAAAAAAACACTCCATACCAAATTCTTGCTGTGTCGAGGAGTACTGGTGTTTGCTCGTGTGTGTTCCCGCCTCTGCCGTTCGACATGCGAGGCATCCCCGAAAAAACCACCATAACGATAACGGTGTCCTATTTGTGGCATTAAAGCACCTTAAACTCCCGGAGGGGGTAATGAGGGACACAGCAGGATTTGCCGCTCTGCGGAGTGAGATAAGAATGATGCACACCACTGCAGCCTGCTTAGCTAAACGGGAGGGAAGAATACCACAGACTAATGATTATGTTAGCAATAGAGTATGTGCTCGCCGTCCTCCCGGATGCAAAGCTACGGATTTAAATACTCATTCATGCTGGCAGGTGTGCAAGCCCACGAATGAAACGCTCTCACCGGTGATATTCCTGTTTTTCTTTAATTTGATTTTTCTCCTCTTCTCCTCAACCCGCACACTGACGCGTCACTAACTCTGCACTTCCTAGGGCCCGTTGATTGCGACGGCTTTTACAAATGGATACCATTGAAACCTAACAGGTGGTTGGTTGCCATCTCATTTGAGGTATTATGTGCTGTTTATACTTACTGTCGTAAATACTGTCCCTCTTTTGCAACTCATTTGTTCTCTCCCACTTTCCTCCCCGTCCACCGCTTTACTTTCATTTCTTAACCTCACACACTCTCTGTCTACTTCCCTCTCTCTTTTTACTTCCACTACACTCACCTTCGGGGGGGGGGAAAAAAAGGTCAAAAACGTTCTTATTTTACTGGGTTTTCTGCAAAATATATAATCAGTAAGGCCAAATAATTTGATTATTTGATTTGATTTGTTTTTTTTAAACATATATCGGGCGGCATTTTCAGATGTACTATTATTTTTTTTGCAAAACCCTTCACAACGTTTTTGTCTCTTTCTTTCAAACTAATAATTCGATACGGTCAAATGCTGAAAGCCCCCCCCCCCCCCACGAGGCTGAGCTTGCATTGATGCTATGATTGATGTTTAAAAGCGCCAATCATAACAGCAATATAACGACACCGCCTTGGTTTACAGGAGCTCTGCTGTTGCTTTCTTTCACGTCTGACTGACGTCTCTGTCTCCTTTGGGTCACATGACCACAGAGCCACCATAGGTGAAACAATAAGGTCACTGAGAGCTGTGGCACCGCCTTGCCCATAAAGATGGCGCACGCCGCTCTCTCGAAGCTGCTGCGAGGCCTCGCTCTGCCAGCAGGTGGCCCACTTTTTTTGTTTATTAGTCTGAGGTTATCAGACACCTTCGATAATCCATACAGGATTTGCTCTTCAAGCTTTAGATATCTTTGAGTATAAATACCCTGAGAATAAATCCCTTTCATCACTGTCTGTATGATGCTCCCTTTATCAGGGTACCTGTCCCAGCCAGTGCCTTCCAGCGTTTAGGTGTTTGGTGGTTCTGTTTTCAGACCCTTTGGGCTTTCCATGCCGTCGCTGTGAGAAGTTTCTCACACGGGGTCTCCGTTCGCTGGGGGTGCTGGTCCGTCGACATATCGTATGCAGTCCCAACCCTCCGACTCTCAGGAGACCCTGCCTCCCCCATGTGTCAGAGGCAGTACCAGAGGGCGTGTTTGTTAGCATCCATGTGTGTCCACAGGGCCGAGGCCCGCTGCCTGGGGCCAGGCCCTGAGCTGTGGGCAGGTGGAGCTGCCCAGAGGCAGTATTCCTGTTGCCCCTTTGAAGTTGCCCCTCCTCCCTGCCCCACACCATAACCCTCAAAATTTCCACTCTCCCCCCCCCCCCCCCCCCCCCCCTTGGAAGGCCCCTATAAAGGGCCCCCTTTTGGGGGGGTTTCCCTGGGTCCCCAAAACCCCCCCCCACCAGTGGGGGGGAAGGGGGGACTGTAGAAGTGCCATCATACGGCTCCCATTTAGGGGGTCATTCACTGGATCCACAAGACGCTCCAGCAGCAGTTGGTGTGAAGGGCAGCACAGTGGTCCCACTTCCCCAGCAGGTGGGGTCAGCTAACCTTCACCAAACTAGGCGGGGCTTGCCAGAATTCCTGCCCCCCACCACCACCATTTTGAATTTGTCATATCTCATTTTTTTGAGTTGCAAGTTAAACACAAAGTGCCTCGATAGTCAGTCGGTCTCTGAGAGCTTCTCCGAACAGCTAGCTCTGTAGTGTCAGACGGGGCCTTCTGAAGGGAGACTCGACTCTCGACTGCTTGTGACAAGAAAGCAACAGTAAAGGTGGTTTCTGTAAACTGACGTGTGAGCCTCTGTCTCGCTGGAGAACGGCTCCAGCGCTCGCTGCATGCCTGCATGCTGTCAACAACAATGTGTGCGTTGCCAGTAGATCGCACTTGTTTGTTTGGGATCCACTCTTCGATGTTGCATCTGGGCTGCTTTGTACCTCGTGCAGAGGGTTCCCTCAGTCTTGGTCCTCTTCCTCGCCCAACTCAAAAGTGGCCAAGTGGGACCAAGACCATGTTTGAGATGGAACACTCGCCAGTGTGGCCGATCATCGACCAACGCCTGTCCCACCATCCCCGCAAAAACGAATGGGAGATTTGTATCAAACTAATTGCATTTGCAAAGAGCGCCCTCAGCATCACAAAGGCATAGAGATAAACATCATAGTAGTATAAAGGGCTCGATTTAGGCAAATGCCTTAAGCAAGAGGCTCTCGCTTGTAAGCAGAGCTCAGATGCAACAGTCCTTCGGAGCTACGTGTGAGAACCAGCTCTTTAACCAGCCGCTGACGTCTTCTGTGTTTGGATCGGCAGAGTCTGTCGGGAGGCCAAGGGAAGACAGGCCGAAGCTTCTGATTGGTTCTGTGTACAGGTGATGTCAACGACTTTCAAGCACTACAGCATCACCTGCGGGGAAAGGGACAGGAGGTGGCAGCACACAGAGAACAAAACAAGATAAAAACGTAAAAAATTCATCTCAGAAAAAATATCTGCTGTACTATAACCTAAAACCTGGCTTTTAAACACCTTTCAAGTCCTCCGTTAATTATGTTTATTTGATTTTAACCTGTTTATCTTGCGTTAAACTTTTCCAGGTGATTTCTTTCAGTAGCTGTTAAACGATGGTTTTAATTGTGTTTTAATGTTATTTTCCCTCTTAGAGAAGTAACGGTGTAAATGTAAATGGGTTTATTTTCCTTATTTCCTTTTGTTTGGAGCTTGGTATGTTTTTGAAGGTTACGTTATGTACGTTTCGTAAGTTATGTACGTTTTGTGTTCGGTACTGATCCTTTAAAGGGAAAAAACAGATTAGACCTTCAGGAGTCATTTTGCACACATGAGAAAACAGACGAGTGGCGATGCTTAGTAAAGTGTTTGAGAAGCTTTTAATTCAAGTACAAAAATGAGAGGGTAACTAACGAATAAATCTTAGTAATGATGTTTTTTTTTTTTTCCTGTGACGTCTTCGTTAACTATTATTACCTGTTTTGGGCAATAAGAGGACTACAATATTTTCACAGTCCTTTTTTTATAAATGTTATTTTTGTTGTCTTGTTAAAATATAGATTTTTTTTTTGTTTTCTTTTGAATAACTTGTGAATTCAGATTTTAAAAAAAATGTAGCTGTAAATATTATTCCTGTCACTGCATATAACCAATTAAGAGAGAGATATTTTTGTGATGGTGTGTCGAGGCTGTAACTGCTGGAGCAAAGAGATGTTTAAGAGGACGAACCTGTCAGGCTCGCTGCAGGAACCCGAGATCCGTCTGGAGCACAAACGTCGTTACTGCCCCACTGAGGACAAAAACCTACAAAAACACTGTTAGCTTGCTCTGTAAATACTGTAGGCTTATTATTAACTGTACTAGCGTCATACCAGCATAGATAGTAACTACAGGTGTACACAGCTTCTAAAAAAAAAAAAAAAAAAAGGAAAAAAAAAATGAGGTAACATGAGATGGTCCATGATGCCTTTAAAGCAGGACGACTAGTTGCATTATGGTGGAGAAAAAAGTGTGTTGTTATGGCAAGTGTATGCGATTATTTAAAAAAAAAAAAATCTTTTGTGTAAAAACAAAACTATTAAATCCAAAGCACACTTTTACCTTCTATCAGTTTTGAAGTACAAGATTCAAATACTTGTCTAGCCATTTCACACTGCTCTGTATAAACCAAGGCTTTTTAAAAAACATGCCTTTTGGGTTAGTCTGTTCCCCTGTTTGTTCCTTTGTTTTGACGAGAAACAAAATTCCTGGCTTCAATGTGGCAGAGGCAATATGTAAATTAAGTTTAGTTTTTCTGAATTGGTGTGGAGTACAATGAATGAATTAGGAAGGCAAACATTTTCTATTGTTACCTCAGTCCTGTGAGTTTTTCCGTAGAAGGTTGACAGATTAATTTATTTTTTGCGTAAACAGATTGAAATTATGAATGAATTTTAAAATCGTAAAAATAAATCATTGCACTGTGACTAGTAGGAAAAGAACTGACCATTTTCTATTTGCACATGCTAAATGTCTATTTTAAATGGTCTTTACCAGGGGAAGAATGAAGGATTATTTATGAGTTATTATTTTTCTCCAATACTAATGCCTACAGAAGCAGACAGGTCAACATCTTGACTCATAGCAAGAATACGTATTATATAGAGCTGAATTGCTGGAACTTTATTCTATGGATCGTAACATGCAAACTTTGAATATTTCTAAAAAACTGTTCGTAAACGTATTTTCGATAAAGCCGACAGAAGACACTGAATCTAATGTTCACAATGTTAACCGTAGCTGCTGCGCGCTCCTTTGTCATGTATTGAGGGACTGGATTAGCTAGAGTAAAGAAATGGCATTTATTGTGACGCTTTAAAAAAAAATTTACGGAAAGATTTTTAAAGATTATGGTTGATTGATGTATATGCTGACATTCTTTTGTTTCTTCCTGCTGCAGATTTGTTTTATATGTACGTTAATTTTATTGTTTTTATTTGACTTTTGTTCAGAACAACCAGGTTAAGCAAAATGCTGGATGCTTTTTAAAATAATATGGAGACTTGATCAAGTAATAATTTAAACAAAAAGGAAAAAAAGAAAACTATAATATTAACTGTTCAAAAGAAACGTTTAAAAAAAAAAAAAAAAAAAAAACTACTCTCCCTTGAACGATTTCAATTTTGGATCAGGGGATTTTTATCAATATTTTTGTGGTTGTTAATAATAATATAAATAATTATAACAATAATATTATGTACTGTACATCCACCAATTTCTCTCTTTTCATTCCCTATCGCTTCATACAATAATCTTTTGTTGATCATAAATGTATTCAGTAGTGTGTAAAAATCGCATATTACCTTGTAACGGAGTGCTGTCTTTGATGCCAGTGTAGTGGTCTATACTCTTAATCGGTCTTTACCTTTCTTACCTTTCTCTTGCTCCCTCTTCTGGCTCTTCCTACTTTCTCTCCGCTCCCCCCCCAGTATTTAGTATTAGATGTTACGTATTTAAGATTAAGAAATAGGTGTAGTTATTAGCAGATTTAGGACCAGTAAGGATAGAACTTTCTCTTATCAAAGTTTAAAAAAAAAACTGATTACTTTATTAGTAATTTGATTATTTTTCATTTATTTCTTTTTATTTCTGATCTCACATGGTTTCAACTAACCAAAGCTCTCACAGAAGAAATATAGAGAACAAATTGCTGTAAGACAGAATCTTAAACAAGGCATTAATTGGATCCCCACCCTTGAATGTTTAAAAGGGGTGTGCCATACTACCTTAAATGCTAATGCTAGATATGCAAAACTGTTTTATTTTTTATTATTTTTTAAGAGGGACACAAGCTATAATTATGAAAAATGATGATTTTATTACATGAAAGAAAGTCATATTTTTTTAGAAAGTTCTAACAGATTAATGATAATTATCATAATATTAAAGATAGTAATAATAACCGTAAATATTAACAATAAAACTGTGTAATGTTTTGATGTTTGTACACTTTAAAAAATATCCCAGTCGCCCATGGCACTGCTATTTTTGAATACTAATATGTTTTTTTTAACGTGTCTGCCTAGATTAATAAATACTTTAGTTATTACTCATCGAAAACATTTAAACATTTTGTGAATTATTTTTATACTCTTGATCTTGGGAAACCAGCCTTTAATCTTAATCAAAACCCTTCTGTCCATTGCTGTTGTCTATAGCATAGTGGTCCAACAGCATTTCCCTCGCAGGCTGTGCTGCCCGGCACTGTTGCATCACTGCTGCTTGCCGCGTTGACGGACTGCATCTCTATATGAGGGCAATCTTTTCAAATCACGTGTAGCAGTCAACTCAAGGAACGATAGACGGGGTCCGCTCATCGTCATTCTGCTTATTGATAACCAAATTAACACAGAAGAGCGGTTAGGCGTAACATGCATGAAGGTGGACACCATGTTCCACGTTAACTAAGAGATGTGACTGCAAGATTTCCCCTGAGCTCCTCTGTGTTGCTTTCCTTGGAAGAGTCCAATAGACAGAATAGTCAGCACTATATATAAATATTTGTGTGTAGGGGTCTGTAACATCATGTTTTGCTATGTTCATAAATTGGGGAGGAATGTTGGTGGAGACGCTCCTCTGTAAGGCAGAGGTGGACGGCGGTCTGTCTTTTTCAGCAGACTGCATGGGCCGCTGACAAGCGCTGACACCAACCTCTGGTGCCCCACCCCACCCCCAACAATCCATTGCACCACTTCAGCTTTTGGTCAAGATAAAGGCTGGTACGCTTCTTTTTCCAAAAAAAAAATTTTAAAAATAGTCAATACCATTTTTATTAGTATTCTGTTTATTAGTTTTACTTTCTCCTGTTTAATTTGATCCTGTAGCTTGGACTTTAAGGTAGCATGGCCCTGTTGCTGTTGATTTATTTTTCATTGTACAGCAGTTTACAGCTGATGAATGTTACACATCTTGCTAGACTAGTTAATTCATTGGATAATTGTTGGTTTAAAAAAAAAAAAATCAAAAAGAAAAAAAAAAACGACCTGGAAGGTGCGAGGGTGACCTATGGGAGTGTACTCCATTTAAACTTGAATTTTGTGGCAAGTGCTAGGCAATGACGAAACAATAATCCCATTCAATGAAACACAAACACTACGCACAAAGTTTTATATAACCACACACGTAGCTTTGTCTGTGTATGAACACATGCGCCTGTCTGAATATAGACTCTATATGTTGCTGTATATCTTTGACTGAGTGGTTATCAGATGTACGCGTACTGAACTTTAGTTTTGCACAAAGCAACGCCCTGTTTTCTGAAAGCTTCTCAACCAAAAAAAATATATATATATTAATAATAATAAATAATAATAAAACATACTGTAGGCATCGCTCACTGTTAAAGCGTCAGTGTCACGTCACGCGTACGGGCGGCGCCGCGATGGGGAGAGAAGCGCAGGAAGACAAATGCGGCCGTTTAGCCGGATGGTAAATGCTAAACGTGTGGAAGGCGTGTAGCTGCCAATGTAGTGACCACTCCAGCGGCTCTCCATCGTAGAGCTGTAACTTCACGAGGGGTGGGGTTTGGGGGGGGGGAGGGGGCGGGGTGGCGGAGCAGTGCCGTTGGTGATTCGCGCTCCCTCGCTCTGCCGTTCTTCTTCGATTGCCTTGCCCATTCCTAACACTTGCCCATTTTTTAACGTTAACGGACTTTTTTCAAACTGCGAGAACACGGACTGAACTGACCGATGTCTGAAGGCGTCTTTCAGGTCTTCTTGTATGGCTTGCTCAAGCCCTGTTGTAAAATACACTAAAAGTGGATGGGGGTCTCTCACATCTCAGATGTGGAAAGTATAATTTTATATTTGTATTTTCAAATAATAATAATAATAAAAATGTTTGTGAAAGGTTTCCATCCTCTACTGTGGTCCAGAAATCGATGTGTTTGTCTGGAAAAAAAATAAAAACTGTTTTGAACTGTTTCACTCTTTGTTTTTATTTATCAAATTTGACCCGTTTTTATGTTTGTGCAAATACATGCATATATTTTTAGTATCATGCAAATACGTGCTGATTGAGTAACCCCAAACCACGATCTAGGGAGGGGGCTCGATTAGCTACTGTGCTTTGCAGATACGTTTACGGTGCACGACAACCTCTCTGTTTACATGTGGGGACCATGGGTCTTACCGGAGCTCCCTTAAATGTGCGGCCGCCCCGAGGGTTGATTGTGTCACACCTGTGAACACTAGGACTCTGCAGATGCACCCTAGGGTTAGGGAAAGCGTGCAGCTGCGACAGCCTGGCAGGCTGCATTATCGAGCGCGTCAGAAATGCGAAAGCACCTCCAGGTCTGTTTTGGAGTGATCGGGGGCGGGGGGTGTGGTAATTTACTCGTGATGCGCCGGACGCAATCCGTTCCATACTTTTTTCATCACAGCCAGAAATGGCAAATCCGCAGAGAACGAAATGTCAGATAGGATATCACAGGGAGGTCTGGGGCCAGATTACAGCACCAGATGGGGAGCGGCACTCGCCTCTGAGTGCCCCGCGGCGCGCAAGGAATCGTAATTAAATCTGCCGTTATCCAATCTAAGACTTCTGCAGTTTTCATGACCTTTGATCCATACCCGTCACTTCCGCTTCCGTAGAGGTCGTCCCCTCCCCCCCCCCCCGCTTTCCCCCCCCCCGCCCCCCCCCCGTCCCCCCCCCCCCCCCCCCCCC
>JABJVP010000332.1:0-12431 GCA_026770825.1 Brienomyrus longianalis
GCTGTAATTCCTACACCGTTCACCTGATTTGTATGTAAATACCCTCAAATTAAAGCTGAAAGTCTGCAGTTAAAGCAGATCTTGTTAGTTTCATTTCAAATCCATTGTGGTGGTGTATAGAGCCAAAAAGGTTAGAATTGTGCCGATGTCCCAATATTTATGGACCTGACTGTATATAAATAGATTGAAGCCTGACTTAGCTTAGATATTTAAGACAAATACAGATGATGTAAAACAACTGACAGACTAGTGCTGAAACAATAATTTATCTCTCAATGTTGACAAAACAAAGGAGATGACTATCGATTGTCGTCTTCTCTATCTTTTGCACATGGCTGAGATGGCACTAAAGCTTTGTTTGACTTGACTTCAAAGGAAGTCTCCGAATTGCTCCTTCTGAGAGGGTCTCCTGAAAGACAGATCAAAGAAGGATCAGCTTCTCAACAGTGACACAGCTTGCTTTTCGCAAATCAAAATGTGTCATAATTGGCATTGTGCTACTTTTGTATCTATTCCACTTGTGATACCAGTTGTGTTGCACGTAATAAAAAGTCTCTGTTTATATTTATTGATATAATAAAATAATGTTTATTTGGTAAATGTAGCGTAAGACTCCTTTGAATAATTAAAGTGGAAATGCTCTTGGTATTTCATTGAAATGGGATTGAACAAAGAGCTGTTCGGGAGCTGAAAGTATCGGTTCTTGTTAATGAGTCGAGTCAAATGGCTTGACTCACTGAAATCACCTGTAACGCCATCAGTAATACATGCCTGGATTTTGAACACAAAATGATTCAATTAAATAGGAAGAAATAATTTCACTGCCTCGTTACCTACACCTCCATCATGTTACAATGTTTCATCAATTGGTATAATATGCACTGGATTCGAGAGGTAGTGTCTGGCTTTTCCATGCGTTACATGTTTTGTTTGGTTAAAGACAAGTAAAGAAACCATCTTTCAGAAGACAGAATTTATATTTAACAATTATATTCAAGGACAGCATCCCATATATTTGTATACCAGTTATAAATTTTATATATGCATTTTTTAAGATTAAGGCAGATACTTCAAAGGACAGGCCTTTGGATTGTCCTTGTCATTCTTTTATTTTCAACATCCCTATTGGTCTTGTGCATTAAAGATTGCTTTCCAGAAAACCGAGTTCATTTTGTTAGTTATTGATTTAATGAAAGAGTTGTCATTAAATCTTAGTCTTGATTTTTTTTTTATCTTTTAAGGTGAAAATCATTCCATAACCCTTTCAGAGGAAACGTTTCCAAATTAGCGTTGAAATTTAGTATTTTAGGCTACAGTGATACAGCTGTATTTCGTGTTAATCTTTTGGCTGTTTAGTAATCCTTCAGAGCCACTTAAATGAAGCACTGTTGGGAAACTCATTCCGTAGCGAAGATTTCAAGGGTGTTCAATCATTATGTCTATTTAATTACACAAACCTTGCACAATAAGGAAGTACTGAAAAAGAAAAAAAAGGCATGGGCGTGACTTAAAGGTCTTAACTCCTTTTCCCTGATTCAAGTCAGACCGAAGGAGAAAACGTAACGGATTTAAATATAAAGTTTCAGGTGTTACCATCTGACGGACGGAATTGAAATCATCCTGGTCTAAAAAAGGTTAGTGGCAGAAAGTAGAGTAATTCATTAGGTTGATATGATGTAGAAGTTCTGCATTTGCGTACCTGTGTCGTACAAATACATATACTTCGAGACATTAGGTTTCACTATACACCGTTTATAAATAAATATTGGTTCTAAAATATGTGTTAGTCTAAATCAGTGAGTCATACTGCATAACTGAAAAGATTTATCAGCAAAAGACGATTTTAGTTATTCGTGCGCGTATAAAAGTACGCTCACGAACATTATAGAAAGTGCGCGTATAAAAGTAAATATTCCGAGAAAAATAATGTGGCAGCATGCGTTTTCGCGTTGGAATGTAACCATTTTCAAATGTCATCTAAGGATACATTAGATATTGGTAAACAAAAAGTTCACAAAATTAAAACAATTATGAATTATTTTCACTTTTGATTGTTCTCGATTTTTTTGGTCTATAGATATTACTATGATTATATAGTTAATCGTAATTTGACTACATATATCCATATTACAGTGTATTTAATAGCCCTGTGTGCCCTTGCTCACTATACTTAAGGATACTCTAATAGAAGGACGTGGTGAGGTGGGTTCTTTAGTTTCTAAGACGGCTTTCCGTTTGTGTAATGTAGTAATGTGCAAAGTCTTAATGTTGTGTCTTTCTGTGCGTTTTAAAAGTGCACGCATTCAGGAAAAATAATAACAAATTAGCACTCATATCTAACAGATGTCGACAAATGATGTTTGAATCCAACATCATCTTCTTTGCGTTGAATCAACCGGTTCTGGTGGAACATTCCTATGCAGTTTTAGTATCGCCTGAGGTAGCTTTTGGAGGTGTGAGATGTGCATTTCATATGGGGTTGATATGTGCCAAAGGAAAGGCAAACACTGTCAGTACATTATAGTAAATTGTGAGCACGGCAGGTAACCAGTATTGGTTCCAGTGACATTCTTAACATTCTGCTGCAATGACTACAGTTAATCGATAATGCGTGAGTCAAATGTTAAACATGAATGTGTTTTGAAATTCTTCATTATAGTCCGTTATAGTTATCTTGGAATATTATAATTTACTATACAGTATAAATGTTTTATTTTGGGCATGACTGAGAAAAGTGACGTTTTTTCTTGCATATGAATTTCCACGAGTGTTTTGACGCAGGTACACTTTTAAATGTGGGCATTGTCGCGTTTTAATTTTTCTGCTTGTCAAAGTATTTTTGACTGGCGTCCCGTCCATGCAGGATGTACCTCAGCTGTCTTAAACAGACCCCAGCCAGAATAAGTAAGTAATGGATGGATGTAAAACGTTTTTTGGAATCAGCTGTTTCTCATTTTATAAAGCTACCTATCTGTCCCAGTTCGGAACTACTCTTTTCTGCTACGGAATAGAGCTAGGCCTTATCGCTATTAATTTTACTACTTCAGACAACTAGCTATAACTTTGCACTGGCTGCATATGAGAAAATTAATGAAATACTTTTTTACGTGCTTTCTGCAGAGTCTATGGAATAAATGCAATAAAATTCAGAGCCCCTTTGCATCGACAGGAGGCATAAACATGCTGCGTATTGAGTTAAACATGCAAGTTTATAGCAGCCGATTGCACATAGGTATTTAACTAGTATGTGGTAATGAATTTAGTTTTACGGATCCTTAGTGATCTTATAGCTCTTAAGGGTTTAAAACTAAATGTGTGAGTGCTTCTGTTCCTGTAATTTTACCCTCCGTAATGGTTCTGGTGAAATGAAAATACTTCACCGTGAACTTTAACCCATTAGCTTATAGTTTATGAGCTTCTGACCACCCTGTTGCGGCTGACGGGCTATTTGAGTTTGTCCACAGCTAGTTTGCTGAAGTGCTTGGCCTAGTTTTTATAAACTTCCAGGTAAGAAACAGAATCACAGAGACAGTAAAAGCTGACTTTTGTTACATGTTTTTGCATTTACCTTTTTTTAAAATTCATACACGTGAAGATCAAAGTGCAGGGTCTGGCAGTCCTTGGTGCGACTGGGGTTAAGCTCCTTGCTGATGGTGTTGTGCTTTTTCTGGAATTTCCTCCAGTTACTCTGACTTTGCCCACACAATCCAAAAATCTGCCTATATTAATTGGAGTTACCAAATTGCCCATAGGGTTGTTCCCTGCCTCGTACCCATAGCCTCCAGACACACTGGATCCTGAATAGGACAAATGGTTCCAGAAAATGGATGAATGGGTTCTATAACAATAAAATCAAAAATTACATTAATCTTCAATTAAATGATTGTGGTGAGGCTAACTGTAACCCTGTGTTAAATGCAAAGCCATCACCTGCAGTATAAACTTTTCAAAGGTTTTTTTAAGGCTATCAAATCTAGGTCTGGAAAATATATATGATTTAGGAATTAGGCTATAATGGTACTGATTGTCAAATAAAGTAACCTTTAAATCTAGGTAGTTTTTAAAAAATATACGTAGTTTTTTTTAAATATAGGTTGTTTTTTCTGGCGAAAACTAAGATCTTACATTTTATATACGGATTTGTATGTAATTCTGCTTGTTGGTCAGTGCTTAGATTAGGGGTAGATGGATTCATCTTCATGCCTGTGTGTACACAGATGAATTAGCACTCATGGAACAGTTCTTTTCTCTGTGTATACCTGGGCTCCTTGACCAATCTAAAAGTATTACTACGGTAAAAAAATAACATGAGAACATGGTATTTCACAGACAAGACCAGCTTTTGCAGAAATACATATTTATAAAAATATCATACAGCCCACGGAGAACATGTGAACTCATGACAAATGCCTCCAGCCCTGGAGATGTGAGGTCAGCTTGGCACAAGCTATTACTTTATCATTTTTGTTGTGGTTGATGATAATAATGGTCATGATGAAGATGAAAATAATAATCCTCATCATGGTCTCAGTCATATCATCAGGAAACAGCACGACCTGATAACTACAGACAAATCAGAAAGCTGGAGGCGAACTAGATAGACATTTTCAGTTTGCAGTCTCTGAGAACTTGACTATCTCTGAACCAAGAACGAATGTACATAGCAGCGCGTGTCTTGGCAGGCAGGCTTGCAGAAACTGCAGGAATGCGTATCTAGAAATCATCCGTGTGCTCACTGTTATATTAACGTGGTGGCTCATCTCTGCCGCATCTTTCAAAACCCTCAGTGTTGTGCAAGGACCATAATGTAACTGGATTTCTTAGAAACACTGAAAAAACATTGATTCTACTCAAAAATATTACTTTTTTTTTGTATTGTACAGCTGCTCACATATCCATCGTTGGCTATTCACCTGCTAGGCTAATTGTAGGTGCTCTCTGAGATTATGTATGTCTTGTGCTGTGAAAAAAAAGCATTAACTCAGATGTACAGAGAATGTTTTACTGCCAAGATTAACCCTGAAGGAAACCTTTTATCAGAATGCGCAGTAGAGTTGCGCCATCACAGACCTGAGCGCATTGTGCCTTGTGTCGTCACCGCCCCAGTCCTGTTGTTTTCCTGACTTACCTCCCTTCTCCTGCCCCTGAGCTAAATGAGTGCCTCGTTTAACGCAAGCTGGGATTTGTCAGATTTGCTGTCGATACCCTATGAGTTACAACTAATTGTTGCATGTTGCCAGTCAAGCTTTAAAGCATGGAGACTCGTCCCTGTTATCGGGGATGACAGTGGTGTGGAAAGAGCTGGACTGTGAGATAATAGGAAGGGTGTAAATGCAGGAGCAGATTAACATGTAGATAATTACTATACTTAGGATAATACTGAAATAGTTTTACATAACTGGCACGCTGTGACCTGCTGCCAGAAGAAAAAACTAATAAACCAGGGCTCGATCAGATAGGGCCTATTGAGGCATGTCTATAGCAGTTCTTTTTCTCAGTCAAAGGGAATTAATAAGATATAAATTACCTGGATTATTGGGTTAATGACCAGTGGCTGGGTTGCCAACTCTCACACATCTGGCATGACACTCAGGCTTTCAGACTCTAACAATCATGCAAGAAATCTTACGGCAAATCTGTATTATTCCATTATAAACATAAAATCAGCTGCATCAAAAGTGTTGGGGTAGTTTGCAAACCCTACAGACTATTTACAAAGTAATAAAACTGTGACATACATGTAAATGTGTGTGCATGTGTGTGCAGACTTGTCTTGAATTGAAAATATCACTCCAGCCAGCTAAGGAAAGTTGCCAGTCTTGCAGTAGAGACTCTTTGTTTGCAGACTTTTTGCTTCTATCTTGATGTGCAGCATATTCAAAGCCTCTTCAGGGTTAGAGGAGTTAATTACAGACCCCCGGCAGTGTGCTGAAGAGTTTTTATCTTCTCCCCCTGTACACACTTCCTCCATGTACTCTAATTTCCTCTTCCAGTCCGAAAACACCAACCTTGGTTAGTTGATCTAGGTAAGTGTGCATTCTGAAAATATTTACTCAATTATACTCAAATAGTTCTCTTTATAACATACATCAACATATGTATATATTTTTTTTATAATAAATTCCTGACGTTTACCACAAACTTTTTCAGAAGGCAAGTCAGTTGCATCACTGAGTGGCTCCACCTTTCAGCTGCTTGCTGTTGGGGCATGTCTGCACAAAGTATTTCAGCTAAAAAAATCCACTGTTGCAAGAGGGTGTAGGAAGGAATTCTTAGCCTGTGGCAATGATAGAGTATCTCTCAACGATAAGTGACCTGTAAGAGTGTGATTTGTTGCAGTGGACCCTGTCATCTTTAACTTGGGGATTTTCTTTCCTAAATTTCTGTTCCTCTTGTAGCAAGGTTGCCTTTTATTGTATATTATTCATGACGTGTAACTCTTATACAGGAAATCAATTTCAAGTCACCAAAGCATTGAGACTTGACCTTGTGTTTAGAAAAATGAGTGCAAAGCACAAATTCAAGGCTCCAGCAGGTGGACAAGACCCATTTGAGTGATGGTATAAGATGTAGAGGCTAGTGTGTTTTTCTTCCCGATAACAAGGTAGGTGGTGTTGCCTCAGACCAGGGTTTGAGTCACTGTCCTGGCTCTACAATGTTCTCCCTGCGTTTTTATGGTGTTTTCTCCAGGTACTCTAGCTTCCCCCCACAGTGCAAAAACATGCTAAATCGGACTTGTCAAATTGCCCATAGATGTGCTTGTGTGTGTGGCCTGCCTGGGTTACTCCCAGCCCTGCCCCTGTAGCCTCTGGGATTAGCTCCTCCCACCATAGGACACGAGGGTATGGCAAATGGAGGGATAGGTGGACTGTGTGTATATAAATGCTCTGGAACCCAATCTGTTATATCAAGTAGTAGAGAGCTATGATACTCTTTATTTGCCATTCACTCAAGTACATAGAAATTCTCCTTTCTGATATACTATTTCGTTCTCCTTTAAGACACACACAATAGAGTTAAACTTGCGGCCCAAGCACAGGGTCAGTCATTTATTTGGCACCCCTGGAGAATTTTTCAGGCAGTTAACAGCCTTGCTCCAGGGTCCAATAGTGAGGTGACTATTCAGCTGACCACAGTATTTGAACCAGCGACCTTCCAATCTAGGCAGCCAAAGACAACTAGCCACAAGGCGTAACCCATCGAGCCACACACCACATTGAAGCCTTGAGACATGTTTGAATTGTTTCTGAATGTCTTTACGTTCAGTGGAGGGCAGGAATGCTGAGATTCTGGGTTCCATGAAGGCATAGCACATTGGGCTGTAAAGTGTAGTGAAAATCATTAATTGTCATTGTTGACACACCACACAATAAAATGTGCCCTTTTGCATGTACCCCATGTGACATACAGTAGCAGGGGGCAGCTATTATTTAACTGCCAGGGAGCTGTGCTTGGGGCTGTTACCTTGTGCAACATACCTCAATGGGGCCTTGCTGGTTGGGGGATTTGAACCAACAACCTTTTGAGTACAAGTACACTTCCCTAGCCATTAGGCAACCTAACATGACTAGATTAATATAATTATGTTCCAAGTTTTTTGGGGCCTGTCATTCAGGGGCACTTGGAATCATTCTAACTTTCCCCCTTTTACGTCGCCCCTAATGGGGGAGGGGACTTTATATATATATATATTGGTGATAAAAGTACAAGAGTAAAGCACATAATAAAGGTCTCAAATGGTGGCTTCCTGTTTGAAAATTATCTGCATTATATTCCCTGCATTCATAGCACACCAAATGTGATATTTACAGGCCAGCTTTGAATTCTTAACCCTTTCATACATGAATTATGGTACTGATTTTTTTAAATCCATATGTAATATTTATAATATATAATATATTAATATAAGTTATACAAACGTCCACTGAAGTGGACTGCATGAATTTGCGACATAAAACTATTATAATAGCAATACTGCATTACTACAACAATACATAAAATTTCTCATGAAATAAAATTATTATATTCAAGACACAATGCACTTATTGGTAAAAATTAACTCTTCAAATAACAATCAAAGTAGTATAATGGTCATTTTATTGTTACTTTATTTTAGCGCTACTATTTACTAGTCAACAGAATATCAAATTGTATAAAAAAAGTCATAAGTAACTCAAAAATCATATGCATGTAAATTAAAATAGTGCAAACAACACTTCAAATTAATTTAAAATAAGAAAATTCCAAGAGTTTTTATACTATTTCTGTGAGAACTGCAGAAGCATCCAGGGGACAGAGGCTCAGGGCCCCGCATGCAGGTGTACTTTGTACAGGCAGCATCATGGCATCTGCTGCCATTTCTGGCTTTGCTGAGCTGGGGCCAGTGGTTCCCAGGGGCAAACCTGATCTCAGTGGGTGCTTTGGACACTGGCCTCCACTTCACTTGAGGTTGGGTGATACTGAGTCTTCCTCTTCTGCTTTTCTCAGTTGAACCAGTATTAATTATTATTAACAGTTGCCTTAAAATGTAGAAGAGCTTTGCCTTGAAAACCTGCTGTTTAATAGGCCTACATGTAGCAGGCATTCAGTCCTTCACTCTCATGTAAGCCAATGCCTTCATACCTGCTGCCCTTGAAGTCTAGAAAACAAATGAATATAGAAAATGATTATATATATATAACTTATTATTAAGCACAACACACACAATTAGAAATGTACACAATTAGTAAAAAAAATTATTCAAGCAAAAATAAAGCAAGAATAGGCGTGTATTTTTGTTCATGTTACATATTTTCAAGCATATCACACAAAATATATTTTAGAAACTAGTGAGTTTGTTATATATCTTTGAATTCTGCACAAATTCGGCTGGTCATATATCTAATACAATGTATAATAACTTCATAACTTCAGTGGTCATATAACTTCATAACACTTCTTTTACATTTTTAATATATAAATCGACCAAGAAATGTCCATATTTTTCTTACCTGGAGTAAGCTTCATTTATCGAAGCACTGGAGAGAAATCCCAGCAGTGCTGTATCCTGGCCTGCAAGCACCAGCCATGTTGTCTTTCTAAACTGGTTTCATGCAGGAATCGTTGTTGCTGTTAGCTTTCACACTCATGCCCATATGAGGTAACGTCTCATAAAGAGGTTTATGTGGGACATTTGTTTTAAAATCAAGTCATATAGAAGATGATCAAATTTCAATAGCTGTCCACTATAGTGGGCACCATGCATGAAACGGTTAAAGGGCCTCACTGCACTGAGTTGCAGTGAAGCTCACTCTTGCTTCAACCAGGAAATGGTTCATTTTTAGTGTCACCTCAAAGAAAGGAAGAAGACAATGTAAGGTTGCCCTATTTTTGTAACAAGTACATTGTACTTGTAGATCATTCTCATCTCACGTGAGTTTTTGCATGGGATATACAGGCATTCTCGGATTTACAAATGAGATCTGTTCCTTAAGGCTGTCTTTAAGTCGAATTTGTAGGCAAGTCAGAAATAAAATAATACAATAACAATAATAATAACGTATATAGTAATAATAAAAGTTACTTCGTATGGTACTGTACTGTGCCTCGAGCTAATGAACCATGAAGAAGCTCAGTGTCACGGAGTAGTCTGTGGATTCACTATTAATAGCCATTGTATTTAACCCAGATTTTTTATACAATAGGCTTTATGGCAGGCTGTTCATAAGTAGGCCCATGAGTTGTCCATATGTCTGATGTTCGTAACCCTGGGACTGCGTGCATCTTTCACTTTCAGGCAATTTTTTCTATTCATTGTAAGCAGCATTAGTTAGATCTCAGGAAAAACTGTGCGGCTCACTTGGTATATCAGGGGGTTAATCTGCAGCTTCACACATCCAGAGTTCTGGGTTTGATTCACTGCCCTGTATATGGAGTTTTCTGGAGGTGTTCTTAGTTTCTCCCGCAGGCTTGAAATGGGCGAATTGGTGTTTCTAAGTTGCCCTTGGTGGGTGAGGGTTTGGTCCTCAAAGTAGACTGTCTTGCTGCATAGGGTTTTCCTCTGGGTATGACATCCATACTCACAATAACCTGTTAGTGTCATGACCTGCTCGTACAATCCTTCCGTGTGCTGCACCCCCCCCTCGTTAACCACCAATGTGAAATCCTGATGTCTTCGGCTGTTTCGTGTTGATTCATTAATTCCTGTGTGGTTAAGTCAGAGTATGTATCCTCCTTTCTGTCGTTAATGTCTCCACCATGTTGTGCCTTGTCTGCCTGTTTACCGTAATGAATTCCGTTTCCTGGATCTCCGTGTCTCGACCCTGACTGTCCGCTACCTGCTTGTCCGACCAATCCTGAGTGGTAGTGTATAAAAAGTTATTGAAATGTATGACAGCATGTCGGTTTTGTACTTTCATCTAATACAAGGTCAGTCAGTCCCTGGAGCAATTGGGGGGTTAATGGCTTTACTTAAAGGCCCACTGGTGAAACTGCTTTGCCAACTACAGGATTTGAACCCAACTTCTTCCAATTACAAGCACAGAGTTGTAACACACAAAGCCACTCACTGAAACCAATTGCAAATGAATGTTAGCTTACCAACTTTGTACCAACTTTTCCCCCAGCTATGGTGTGGCAGTTCCCTAAACAACTTGCGCGGAGATGTCTGTAGATGCCTTGTACTGGAAATTAGCCCATCCTGGCGGCAAGGACATGCAAAGGGAAGAGCTGGACACAGCCCCACAGAAAGACGGTACATCTGCCAGAATCCTTAAAGTCTGCTTGGTCAGCAACAGCTCCAACCTGGGCAAGACCTTCAAACTGGTCAAATGCGACAGCACATGGGAGATCAAGGTGAGTCATTTCAGGGGTGATTATAGCAGAAGGAGGAACTTATAGGCTATAGCTAATGTATTGCTGCTAGCTAAATATAAATAGGACCCGGGCCCCCCGTGACCCTGAATAAAACAAGCAGTTTCAGGAAATGCTTGGATGGAAGTTACATTTACCTGACATGTATCCAAAGCAATTTATAGTAGAGGGATGGATTACATTTTATGTAGACTCCTTGGGATTTAAACCCACAACCTTTGCATTGTTAGCACAGTGCTCTATATTACAGAACCCATCTGGTGACAAAGGAGACAAAAAAAAACAATATTGCATGCCTGCGAGATAATTAAGTGTCGGCCACGTCCCTTAAAGTGTGGGAACGAGTTAAATTTCCTGGTTATTGTACGCTGGTCTAATGCACTTGTCGATAATGCCTTTAGGAAGTTAACATGCATCTTCTCACAATTATGTTAGAAATTTAAAAAAATATATAATTTATCTGTAAAATTATACTTACTTTTATCCACTCTCAAAGTTATCCATGTTTTTCCAGGCATTTGGAAATCTCGCGGACATGCGTTATTGTCTCGTGGCCACCACGTAATTTTCTCGTGGCCACGCGATATTTTTTTTCCCTCCTGTGTCACCAGAAGGACTCCATACTACATCTTGAGTTACACATGGTTCTCTTATAGCTATTATGTTAGACTGGCAGTTTCTTTACTTAAAGCTAAGTAAGCTTCAGCCTGGAGGAGGCCTCAGTCCAGAGGTGGCCTGTGCTGAGCTGTGACCAAACCCTAGAATGCTTGCTTTCCTAGGCTGTCATCCAGTCTATCCTGGCCAGTGGGCGGCTGGGCCCCGGCATCCTCTTCCCGGACTGCTATGGGCTGCTGCTGAGGCACCTGAAGTCCAACACGGTGCACTGGCTGCACCCCGACATGACCGTGGCTGACGTAGAGCAGGTGCATGAGGAGCAAAACCTGGAGTCGGAGTGGAGGTGGGTAGCTAAGCTAAAAGCATCCCCCTGGTGCTCAATTTAGCATTCATGTCTCTGCTGCTTAGCGACCTTTTGGTCGTATATGCTGTTTACCCAAGATGACCCCCATCTTTGTAATTTAGATCTTGCAAAAATAAGCGTGCCGTCCCCAGAGGCTTCTTGTTAACCAGGCAGCAGGGGAACCATTACCAAAGGCCCCTCTTATTAACATCCACACCAGCTCTACCTTATTTTCAGTAAAATTTCAGTAGCCATATAGCATAAGCACCAACTGCAGGAATAGTCTTTCCCTTAGTGCTGATATACAAAACTCAAGTCATGCTGATCTCCCATCCATCCATTGGGGGGCAAATTCAAGGCCACAGTCTTTTCATAATGCACTTCAAAACTGTATGCTAATTTTAAATATAATATCCGTTTCTATGCATGGATAAGCTGACATAATCAAACATGCCATGCATGAGTCTGATTACTGATCAATTACTTGTTGTAATAATAATCCATCCATCCATTTTCCGAACCGCTTATCCTACTGGGGGGTCTGGAGCAATGGGCATGAGGCAGGGAACAACCCAGGATGGGGGGCCAGCCCATCGCAGGGCACACTCACACACCATGCACT
>JABJVP010000333.1:0-12408 GCA_026770825.1 Brienomyrus longianalis
GTCTTGTCTACACCATATAAAGGTAAATCCTTTACCTCAATATATCTTATAGGTGAACCATCTTTATCAACATTATTGTTTTCAAAATAAGCGTTAACGTTTTTCATACCATCATCTGCCATTGAATCTACAGCACTTTGTTGATAATATGTAACATATATTGGGCTTGTTTCTAAAAATCTTGAATATTGATTAAAGTCTAATGTTTGTTTATCCTTAACCAAATCATTAATATAATTTTTTGTATTAAGTCTACTATCTAAAAATTTAGCCATTTGTATCTCTCCTTTTCTTAATTGTTGTACTCGGAACATAGAAAAAAAATAAAGGGCGAACCCTTTATTTATTATTTATTAGTTTCACATATGCTATAAAGCATATTATTCAATTTTATGAAAATGTTTTTATGTGGAGTATTATTGAATTTTATTTTACACCTCTTTAATACTTCAACATTGATTGTGTTTTCAAATAACTCTCTCATTATTGTTTCATCACAACTAACTTCTTCATATAATTCACATGCATATTGTTCTAGTAAATATAACCCATTATATTTTATCATTTCATATTTTATAGCATGTAATTTATTCTTTAATGATTTATTTTTCATTAAAGGAAATAATTCAGGATAATCTACTAATAATAATTCTTGTACATATGGATTTATATAATGATATAATAAAGGATAAATCTCTAATATCTTTTTAGTTTCATTTATCCAAGATATTGCATTTTCATTTCTAAATCCAAATTTAGTATATTCATTGAATGATACAAACTTCTTAGCACTCTCAACATTATTTACAAACATTGAACCATTATCACAACATACAGCACTTTCATAAATACTAAATTCATTTCGTCTAACTATACTTTCTATAATAGAAGATAAAACACATTTATTCTTAACACCTCTATATGTTGAACCAAAGTTTTTTCTTATATCCTCAATATCTTTATGCTTTTCAATATTTATTACATCATCCATTTCTTTTAATGATCTTTTAATAAAATCATTAAACTCATTTATCTCTTTTTCATATTTGTTTTTAATTACATTTTCCATTGCTAAAACCCCCATAAATTAAATTAAAATTTTATGCATTTCTATATTCTCTGGCTTAACACCAAAGTCTTTTGATTTTTTATTATATATTACTTCTATAGACCCATGTAATCTATTACCAAGACTTTTCTTTAATTCTCTATATAAATTTATTTCTTGGTCTTTATCTGCATAAATCTTTATATCACAATGAATAAATCCTTTAGACATAAAATATTTGATAACTGATTCATATCCAGAACCACAAACTGCCATAAATAATTTATTCTTTGAATCTTGTTTATAAATATTTTTATGAATACTGACTATATCAAATATTCCTTCACTCATTATAAACTCTACATTTTTCATCAAATCTAATTCATTTGAAATAGTGTAGAATCTTTTTGTATTATCATATGCATTAAATATATTATATAATATATAACGTCTATTAAATTTATCATCTATTTTTTCATTATATATATTTCTAAACGATATATAATTTTTATCATATGATAAGAAACCTATATAATTCTCTTCTAGGTTTTCTATTACTTTCTCATGCCTTGTAATCTTCTCTATTTTGTTTTCTTTCAAGAAATCAAAAATTGAAAAGATTATTTTATATTCCTTAATTGTTTTCTTAGTTATTTTAATTCCCATTCTCTTTTCAAAATATTTAATTTTATCAATAGTATGCTGATTATTCCTTGGATTAGGAATAATCAAATCTTTTATTTCTTTATTTTTAAAAGCAGTCACACCAAACTTCTTGGTAAGCATACTGTTATGCTCTTTCTGCAATGTTAATAATTCATTAGTATCTAATGATAATAATTCTAAAAACTTTCTATTGACAAAACCACTTGTCTTACATTTTTGACAATAGAATACTGGTGATTCATTATCATTAAATGCTACGAATACATACATATGTCCTTTGTATTGGTTCTTCTGACTATCTCCACAATATGGACATCTAGTAAGTATTTCTCTTTGATCTGTTGTAAATTGAGCGACATCTAATTGTAATAAATATTCCTTTAGACTCTCTCTATATTTATCTTTGTTTTTCATTATCATTTTCCTTTATTTCTTTCATAAGTAGATTTTCTAAATACAGATGTGTTGAAAATCTAGTTCTATAATATTGAATGACATGATTATATTTATATGTATCAGATACATATAGTATATTTATTTTCTCTTTCAATGTTAAATCATCATAAGTATATAAACTTGACTCATTCAAGAACATTAATTTTTCAAATTCTATTTTTGATTTTTTGCTCATTACAAATTCATCATAATGATTAATATAAAACTCTTGAGCAGTATCACCAAATTTTAATCCCATAGCTATTAAATCACAAAACATTTGTTTTAAATATTTTGTAGGTATATCTGCTTCTACTAATCCATGTTTTGACCAGTATTCATGATGATGTTTATTATGTGTATAATGTAATTTCCAAGCTTTTTTAAAATCTGCTTTTACATCTTCTCTAAACTCACCTTTATAGTTAGGATCACAGTTATCTTTACTAGGAAAATTACCATAGAAATATTTTGCATATGGTATAAACTCACATGGTTTAAATTTACTTAAATCGTGTGTAAATGCATGTAAGTATAAATGATGATTCATACATTCCTTAAATACCAATTTCTTATGATTTAATACATATCCTAGATATAAAAAATAATTTTTTAATTTCATTTTTAATCCCCCAATTTATTTTTTTATTTTATTGTTATTAATTGAAAAAATATTAAGATGATGAGAAACCTCATCATCTTATTTTTATCTTCTTATTAAATTTATAAATCTAATATATTCATCACATATTCTATCTATGTTTTCTGTAATGTTTAAAGGTTTTCCATTTAATTCTTCTGCATCATAGTTATTAACAGTTATAACTGAGTTTAATAAAGTTTCTAAGTAATTTTCAAATACTTTACCTTTCTTTAAAATCTCATAAGCAAATCTATAAGATTCTAATATGTCTTTAAACTCTGGACTACCTTCAACCCTTTTATTTAATTTCTTATTTAAGAATTTTTTATTATTATTACCATTAACTATACCAGTTAATAATAATGGGAAAATCATAAACCCTTGTTCTTCAAGATGTCTCATCATTAATATAATGAATTTAGCATATTGAATTCTATCACATGTATAAAGTGCTTTTATATTTCTACACTCACTAGCAAATAATTGGAATACTAAATCTTTTTGGAATGGTGATACAATTAGATTTTTAACATAGAACATTAACTCATCTCTATCATATTCAACACCCCATTTAATTTCCAATCTTCTTATTGTTTGATCTATATTAATCTCTGATACTGTTATTAATGACTCATCTGTTTTAGCCATTTCCATTTCTATTTTATCGAAATCTGATAAACCGTCATCATTCTTTTCATCAGTTATTAATACTAAGTTCTTTTCAAAGTTATCACTAACAGACCATGATACCATCTTTTTAAATGATGCTGTAAATAATTTCATTATATTACCATCAAATGCACATTTAAATAAAACGTCTGCTATTAATTTCTCAACCATTTCTTCTGATTCAAATTCTTTATCTTTTCCTAATATCTCTACTTTATTCCAATGTGATTCATCTTTATTCTTTCTCTTCTCTATTCTATTAAAAGCAAACTCTTGTAATTTGTTTTCGATATTTACATTAGGATTAACATATCTAAATACATTAAAACAATGATAAATAAACTTAGTTGCTTTTTTCATATTATAAGTTGAAAGATAATGAGCCACAAGTGGTGTCATCATTTTTATAAAAGTAGATACGGATAATATAATTTTTGCATGTTCATCAGAAAATTGTAAAGCAGATTTTGAATTTTTTGTTTTCTTATCTACTATAGTTATATTATAACAATCTTCTGTCATTTGTGAAACCTTTTCTATCATTGAATCTGATAATAATGTTTCATGTAATTCTTCTATGAATGTATTTTGATTAATTTGAACTTTCTTATCTATTAAAACCTTTAGTCTTAAATAAATCATAGCAAGTTCATTATCATCATCATAATTCTCTGCAAAGTAATTGATATAAGAGCCAACCAAATTAAAATTTGTTAAGAACGATTGTTTTTTATTTAAAACAAATTTATTTAACTTCTCAAATTCTGGTTCTCTAAATATTTTGTCAAATTGTATTTCAACAACTGAGCCTGAAGTTCTTCTTATTAATTCATTTCCTTTTTTAACTTTTAATAATTCATATTCTTCTTTTTCATCTTTTAATTTTATTCTATTATCTTCTGAACTCATTTTGTTCTCCCTTCATGTTCCCCTTATTTAATAAAAAAAAGATAAACTATTAAAGTTTATCTTTTTCTGTGATAACCTTAGTCTTCTTTATATTTAATAAAGATAACAACTTGATCATCAACATTTAAAACCATTCCTCCTTTTTCTTCAGAAGCCTCCATTAACTTTTCAATCTTGTCCTCTGTTAAAGTTACTTGGAACATAGGTTTATCCTCATATTTCTTTTGAACCTTCTTCTTTTTCATGTACTTAACCTTTAATTTATTCATTTCTAATTCCTCCTAAATATTGTAATTATTATTATATTAATTTGTTTATTCACTTTAATAATATATAGTTGAAAATCAAGTTAAATTTTAAATTACTTGATTTTTCGACTTCCCCTTATTTTACTTCTTCCTGTGATTTTCTTCTTTCCTTTTATCTTTTGCTTCATATTGGACAAGCCTGTTATCTTCGAAACTGGATTATCCTTTTTTATAGATTTGTTATCATTTATTTTATCTTTTAATTTATTTGCATTTCTTGAAGCAAAGTCTTCAAACTTTTGATTTCTTTTATTAAGTTCTGAATCATGTTTCTTTTTATAAGATGTTCTTTTCTTTTTATCCTTATACTCTAATAGTATCTCTTCTACTGTTCTTATCATTTTAAAATTAAAGTGTTGTTTAATAGCTTCGTTCTCTAATCCAGATAAGTTGTGATATGTGTCTATTAGATACCTACAAGCAAAATATAATGTTTTATCAAAAGACATTACTTGATAATAGTTATTTCTAACTGGTGGTTGTGTAAATACTTTTTTATCTTCTACAAGAATTTTAGCACCATCTATTAATATATGCTTACTGTTAAATAAATATGCATATGTAAATATAAATGACGGTGAGTTACTAAAGAATTTAGCATTCACACTACTTATAGGTTGTCCTTCAGAATAATTATTAAACTCTATCAGTACATCATAGAATAAATCCTCTATATTTTGTGATGGAATTTGAATATGAGCTATAATATGTTTTTTATCTATATGATATACTTTAGTTAAGAAACCTTCTTCTGTAATTAAATCTTGATATTTGTTTTCTAATCCATCAAGAACTAATCGTTTATTAGGTACATGATAAAACTTACCATTAAGAAAATCGTCAATAGTAAATTGACCTTTTGTAAATTTAGTATCAACTTCTTGGTCAGTATTATTTGGGTTTAATAATTCTAAATCTTTTTCTTTTTCCATCTTATTATCTCCTCAAAATAAAATTGTATAGGGTTTCCCCTATACAATCTTGTTGTTTAATTAATATCAAATATTGGATTTACTGCAACGAATTGGTTACTTGTAAATAATAAACCTATAATAGATGAAATTGCTCTAAGTATTTCTATCTCAGTTTCAACTGAGTTTATTATAATTCCATCTTCAAAGTCATCTGTTAAAAGATTGAAACATTTGTATTCTTTTATAGAATTATTTATAATAATATTTATATTAGTTTGTTCTCCATCTTTATAGAATTTATTCTTTAATATTGTTTCATAAACTTTCTTAAATGCTTTAAATAAAAGATGTATCATCATATCTTCATTTGATTCTTCATGATCACACTTATCTTTTTCTTTAATAATATTATCTAATACTTTTAGTATAGATACATTACATCCGTTTACATATCCATATTGAATTGCACTTCTACAAGCAGCAACTGCGTCTTCAACTAAGTCTTTGTTTGCAGATATTTCTAATTCACTATTACCACCTACTTGAATTGTAACAAGTTTGTTTTCCATTATAGCTAATCTTTTCTTTAATTCATAAATCTTAGCTAAATGGTTTATATCATCTTCAGTAGTATTTAATTTTGATAATTGTGCTTTTATTTCTTCTATTCTTAAAGGAATATCTTCTGATTCCTTTCCACCTATGAATGTAGTTGTTTTATAAGTTGAAACAACTTTGTCTACAAATCCAAGATATTTTAAAGCTTCATTTGGATGTTTAATTCTATCTTCTTCTGAGTTAAGAACTATTGTAGAGCTTGTCTTCATAGCTAAATCTTCATAAATATTAGTATCCATTTTATCTGCGTTAGGCATTTTAATGATATTAATATTTATATTTTCTCTTTGACCTTTAAAGCCAATTGTAACTATTTCTCTAAACATTTTTTGTGCTAATGTTGCATAACCTGGTGCAATTACAACTAATGAATTTACATGTTGATTGCCAGGTGAATTTACTGCAACGAAAGCATTTTTAATTGTTTCTATGTCTTCTTTTGTAGAAACTGGTGCATTAAATATTAATACTCCTGCTTCTTTTAATACAGACTCGTTATCAAATGTATTTATTAATATTTGATCAAATACACCTTGATTTATTTGGAATCCTTTAGTTTTATTATATTTAGTAACATTAGATTTTCCTCTAACTACATTTATAAAACCATCTCTTCCAACTTCTTTATACATATCTTGAATCATTTCACCGATTTTACAATCATTGTTTAATGAAACTGAAGCAAGATTTTGTATTTCATGTAAATCTTCTGAAATAGGTGTTGCTAATTCGTGTAACTTTCCTATTATATTAGTAACTACCTTTTCTAATATATCTTGAACCTCTTTTGGTCTACAATTCATTTTATTATCAAGAAGTTCATCAAATAAATATTTACCAGCTATAACAGAAGTAGAAGAACCATCTCCAACTTTCATTACAAGTTTAGCTGATATTCTTTGTATTATTTTTATTATTGATAAAGGAACTTCCATATTATATTTTAGTTCTTGTAAGATTGTCCATCCGTCTTTACTCATTCTTGGACCTGACGCAGTTGAAACTATTGTAGTTGCTCCGTAAGGACCTGCTGAATTTGATATTATTCTTGCAACATCATCAAGAACGAATTTAGTAATCTCTTTAGTCTTTTTATCATCTAAAACATTTGTCTTTAAATTATTTAGTAACATTTTAATTCCTCCATTTTATCTATGTTTTTAATATTAAGTTGTTAGAATAATATTTTTTTATCCTACTGAAGTTATTTCCTCTTTCATATTGATAATACCTATAAAAGATATACCATTATTTGTTTTTGGAACTTCTATTTCCAATTGATGTTTAGAAATCATAAATTCTTTGTCATCTCTTGCAGGAACGATTTCAAAATTATATCCTAATTGTGGTACAAGATAACTTACTTCTTTAGTCTTCTTACAAAGTTCTAAAATATTATCAATATCATCAATAAATATTGTATCGTAATCACTATCTGGAATATCCTTTGTATCTATAACTTTGAAATCAATCTTAAGTGTACCACCGAACATTTTATCTAATCTATTTATAAAAATCTTATTATCAGTATTAAACGTTACCTTTTGTATAGATTTATTAAAAACAAGGTTTCGTATACCTTTTCCTAAATCAGTTAATTCAGAATGTTTACTTATTTCAACATCTTTTGTTTTTAATAATGATTTCAGTATACTATCAAAATCATCATCTTTATTTTTAGCTAACCATTTAAGAATGTTTTTTTCTTTTCTTTCTAATATAGGAAGTTTCATAGCTTCATCATCTCTATATTCAAATATTGTGAAATCTAAAAATTGACTATAAGCGTCCTTTTTCTTTAACAAGATTTCTTTTACAATATAATAATCAGAGAAAAAAATAAAAACTTCTGGATTACATATTAGAACTCTCCCCTCTTGTTTAAATTCAAGAGGTTTCAATAATTGTTCAACCATGTTATCATCTCCTTTAATAGAATGTTTCGATAAATATAAAAAAAAATTAAAGTCCACAATTATTATGTGGACTTATCTGCTTCTTTTATATTAAGCAGTATATCTTTTTCTAATAGTTTGTAAATCATTTATTAATAACCTCTCATTAACCCAGATTGATAAATCTATTAAATTTACATGGTTATATCTACAAACTATTAATTCTTCATCATTGTCTTTAACAACATTCTTTTTATGTATTTCTGAATTTAATAATACTCCTTTATCAACTTTAACTCTATAACCTTTAGCTATTAAATATAAAGTTAAATCAATATTACTCTTAGCATCATTATTATTAATTTTAAGAGAGAAGTATTTTTGTTCTTCTGTTATTTTAATATCATAATCATTTATTGTTGTTATAGGTATTTTAACTGAACCTCCTCTATTCATCTTTGAAATTAATATGTAGTTAGTTTCTGTAATATAAAATCTTAAATCTTTAAACATCATTTTATTGCACCTCATTAAATTATTATTTTAGTGTATTCATTAAAATAATATATAATTGATATATGTGTTATTACGATTTTTTATTTACATATTACAGGAACATAGAAAAAAATAAAGGGAATTAAATCCCTTTATTTATTATTCATTTATATGTTTTCTTCTTAATGCTTTAAATAATAATGTTAATAGCATTACAACAGTTACAATCATGTATAAGTGATAAATAATTGTAAACGCTACTAATACTATCACCACTATTAATTCCTTTCCAACTCCATCAATACCTGAATAAATTACTGTAAATATTCTGTGGTATAACCACTCAAAATAAAAGCACGCTGCGATAAAATAAATTATAAAGAACATATCAAATTCCTCCCCGAATTCCATCTATATTTTATTATATTCATTATTATAATATTTAACCATTTATTAAATAGATACGAAAAGGTAAAAACCTTTTCGTATTAATTCTATTCTTCATCTAATGGTAATTCTCCACCATCAAATCTACCACCATATGTTATATCAGAAGAACCATTTGATTGGTTTGAACCTTTTACTCCATTCATAAATCCTTCATTCTTGTTTGAAGAATAAGAACCTTTTGAATATCCTGATAATTCTACTCCTAATTTACCCATAATTTTCTTTAAGTTTTCTTTTGCGTAATGCTCTGAATATCTATTAGAATATCTATTAGCATGTGCATAAGCATATGTGTTTGCTTTTAATGTTTCGCAAATCATCATATAGAAAATCATAAATTCACTTTGAACTGCTTCTGTTTCAAATGTTTTAGCATTTATGTCAAAGTTTCTATATATATTTTTATTATTAAATACATATGTTAAACCTTCTATCTCTCCATCTTCTGATTTATGATAAAGAGCTAATATTAATTTTGTATTATCATCTTTTAATTTTCCTAATTGAATTAGTGTTTTACCTGATTCAATTTCAATAGATTTAAATGAATAATCATTATCTTTTATACTTTCGATTATTTCATCCATTTTTAATTTTAAAGGCATTAATATATCCACAGTCAATGCTGTCATTATAAAACTTTCATAATCATACTTCTTCTTATCAGTTCTTTTATTTTCTGGAAGTAATGGATTTATTTTTAAATTTAAACATGTATTCCAAAAATTTACTTCTAATGTAGAACCAAGAACTGGGTGATCTGAATAGAATTGTTTACCTCTTGTATTTGTTTTTAATTCATCTTTAATGTTTGTGTTTGAACTTGTTGTAAAAGCCATGTTACTTTTACCTCCCCTTATTATATATTTAATATTAATATGTTATATAAAATTTTATATCTAAATCATTGACATAAATTCTATATACTAACATAATAATATATAATTAAAAGGAGGAATAAATATGGAATTAAAAAATATTGCTAAGTTGGCATCTATAGAAACTAATATAGAGCCATATATGAATTTTCGTAAAGAATATTTAGTTGATGGAAATATGTCAGATAGTAGTGGTTTCTGGGCAAATGGAGCTGAACAGGAGCTAGATTTATCATTTAAATTTAGAAAAAAATATTATATAAAACAACTTGCACTATACAATATGTGTCAAGGAGATTATAGAGCATACGAAATAAATATATATTCAGATATTAATAAAAAAGAACTTATACAATCTATTAAATTACCCAGAAACAAAGATCCGTTTTATGTAAATTTTAATACATTGACAGATACTGTAATAGTTTCAATTTTAAATAACTATAAAGGTTCTGGTTGGTCTAATGGTTTATCTGAAGTTGAGATATTGTCATCAATATCATCATTTTGTGTAGAATCTGCAGATGATTTATTTCCATTAAACAATGACAATTATGTAAAAGATTATGCTATACCAGAAAAAAATATAACTAAGGTATTTAATAATTATAATGACTTAGCTTTCTTATTTAAAGATGGTAACAAAATTAATAATATTTTAAAATCATCAAAATCAGGTAAATTTAAAATTATGCTAAGAAGGAGTGTATAATAAATGAATATAGACAAAATAAAACATAATCCTCATTTAATTGATATAGCTGATACAGATACATCTCATACTGGAGATTATTTAGATAAACTATCATCTTTATTTGATGGAGATTTAAATCACCATAATACTTATAATTATGGGGTATTAGTAAGAGAGGATAACTTTAACTTTGAATTTACTATAAAATCCAATGCTAATATTTTATATTATTGTGACACATATTATAGTGATGGTGCAGGTAATACTGATGGTTCAAAATTATATTTTAAAAATTTAAACCCAGAAACAAATCAATTTGAAGGAAAGTATAATCTTCAAGATTTTAAAGTTGGCAAATGGTGTTATATGGGTAAATTTAAGAAAGGAACATACAAATGCTTCGCAGATAAACCGTATGTAAAATTTACAGAGTGGAAAGTGTATACTGATATAACAGAATGTATTGAATCCAATAATAAGTATTTTCAATTAAAAGAAGAAAACTTTATAAAAGATGGAACAGTTCCATTAACTAAATTAGATAATTCATTATTCGATACTGATTTAGAATTATCAGATCTGTTTAAAGAAGATGAAAAAATACAAAAAATTTTAAATACATCAAATACAGATAAATTTAAAGTATTAATAAAAAGAGCTAAAGGAGACTAACAAATGGCAAAAGAGTTATATAAAATGACAGATTATGAATATGTACGAAACAATGGTAATTATATAACAATATTAAAAGACTGTTATTTATCATTATCATTTTACTCTGTAAATAGAGGTGGTGAAGCAAATGTTGATATAGTTGGTCCAAGAAAAACAATACACACATATAACAATGGAAGTGGAACTATAAAATGTAAAAAAGGAGATACTATAAAATTAGAGTTACATTCCGATACTGCTAAAGTATATCATAATGCAATTGAAATAAAATATATCTCGATAATATCTAATTTAAAATATTTTAAATTATCAAATGATTATTTTAAAGATGGTTCAGTATTATCAAAAGATAAATTATCATATGATTTATTTAATGATACTGATTTAGAATTAAATGATTTATTTAAAGAAGACAAAAAAATAAATATTATATTAGGAGTGTCTAATTCAGATAAATTTAATATTTTATTAAAAAAATAAAATAGATAGAAGCTAAATGCTTCTATCTAAATCTTTTTATAAAATTAATGCCTTGATATATTTTGATAACTCTAATGGATTATTTTGTATTAGGTCTTTTATTTCTTTTTCATGAATATATAAATTTTTAATAACTTCTAATTCATAAGCAGACCATCTTAATGTAGCTAATACAACCATGCTAAATAATATGTTAAATGCATCTTCTTGAATAGGTTTAAATATTGTTTTATCTTCTTTATTTATAACAACTTTTAGTTTTTCACCTAACTCTAAAACTGTAAAACCTATTAATTCTGAAATATCTATTAATGTTTCATCTAGTGCATCTATATAATGTACTAATGTTATATTAGAAATTTTAACTCTATTATCTATGTATTGTAACCTCATTTTATCATTGTCTTTTATACCTAATATATTTAAACATAATTTATTTAAATCATTATTCATATCTTCTGTATAATCTTTTAATCCTGATGTTAACTTTCTATATCTTATAGCTTCTATTAAATTCATTTCTCTCTCTATTATCATATCTATTACCTCTTATATTCTTTCTATATTATTATTTATATATATTATATTTATTATTATCTATCTTATTCTTATTATATACTCTTCCCTCCCT
>JABJVP010000334.1:0-12406 GCA_026770825.1 Brienomyrus longianalis
TCCGGGATAGGCTCCGGACCCCCCGCGACCCAGTACGGATAAGCGGTTTGGAAAATGGATGGATGGATGGATGGAGTTACTAAACTTTTTGTATCATCTGCTGGCCTTCGCATGTTGTCTGTGGCTTTCACAAAACTATAAAAAATTCCCATTTCAATTTCTTATGATGACCCCATGATTTATCAAAATCATGATGGAAAAAGTTGCAATACAGAAGGCCCGACTATACTTTCTAATGCCTCTCCTTGAAACACCTCACATATGAGCAGAAACAAAAGGCCTGCTGTCCTATAACCAGGCCAGTCTACCAAAACTGTTTAATAATGATAGGCAAGGAAACGTATGGGGACTTGGGTGTCTAAGTAGAGATACCGCATGTCATCAGAGGTGGTTAGTTCCAGTCCAAAGAAGTAAACTAGAGCAAGATTTTGTTTCAACCAACCAGTTGAGTACTTTGCGTCTTTGACTCTTTATACTCAACTGTTTGGTTGAAACAATTTCTTGGTCTGGATTTTTATTTTCTGGACCTGAGCTATCCAGCACTACATGTTGTCTGTTCTACAAGTGTTGATTGATGATGTCTGTAACATTTTAGGAAGAAACCTATTCCATTCATGCATCCGTTTTCTGTAACCACTTGTCCTATTCAGAGTCATGGAGGGTCTGGAGCCTATGGGCGCAAAGCAGGGAATATCCCAAGATAGAGTGCCAACCCATCACAGGGCACACTCACACACCATTCACTCACACACCATTCACTCACACACCATTCATTCACACATGCACACCTATGGGCATTTTGGCAAATCCAGTTAGCCTCAGCATGTTTTCGGACTGTGGGGGAAAACCGACAATGACATGGAGAGAACATGCTTGCCTAGATTTTGGTCTGATGGGAACATCCAGGTAAGCTGAAAACTTCACACATATGGAGCCATGGCGAGACTCGAATAAGAAAGAAAACTTTCTTCAAAATCTGTTATTCATCCATGACAAAAATATCACTGGAGTCCTGTATTCATGTTTGTAAACGTTTTGTCAACATTAGATGCATATATGAGTAAATAGTATTAGTTAGCATGGATGCAATGTGCCACTTACTCAAATTACTTTTGTGTAATTTATACTGTTAATTGTTAATGATAATATGTGATAAGCAGTGCCTTTTAAACTAAATTATTAAAATAGAAACGTAATCCATTTCTCTGGAGTATGGTAATTTCACTCCAAGAGAGCCATTCATCATACTGTACACAGTTTCCCTACAGAAATACACATGTGAGCACTGAAGACAAATTCCTTGTATGTGTAAACAAATTTGGCCAATTAAACCCAGTTCTCTTTCTCAGATTATTAGAACAGTACATTCAATAAAATGTAAGATTTTTTTTCTGCTTACCATATGAGTGAATTTCCTTTTTTTGACTTCTGCCTTTTTAGAAGAGATTGTTGACAGCTCTCAGTTGAGTCCTTTTTAAGCAGTCATTATTTATTGCAGTCATAAATATTTCTGATGCAACTGAGCAGATAATATTGTGCCCTACCTTTCTTATCAGAACATGTTTATTCACAAAGATATGAAAACACTACATCATTGAAGTGTAATTATCTTAGCTGTAGTAGAATGATTTATGTGTCTGCATTGATCAATTGTTTTGTTCTTTAGACATTCACTGAAACTATCCTCATTTGCAATTGGTGTTCCACAGTATTTAAGCCAGTGTATTCTCTAAATAGAATTTAATTATAAGTTGTGGACTGGATTAAATGTAAAGGTATTGAAAGTCACAAGACCCCTAATGAAGAAAAAGATACTGGATCTATGGTTTCCCTTTCCTGGATGCGATTCACCTCCCCAAAGCTCCTCAGTGGCCAGGCCCTGGGGGTGGATGAGATCCACCCGGAGTTCCTTAAGGCTTTGGATGCTGTGGGATTTGCTGTGAGGTTATTACATCTGCAGCATCACATGGACATCGGGGGCTGTGCCTCTGGACTGGCAGACCGGGGTGGTGGTCCCCCTCTTTAAGAAAGGGGACTGGAGGGTGTGCTCCAACTATAGGGGGATCACACTCCTTAGCCTTCCTGGTAAGGTCTATTCAGGGGTTCTGGAGAGGAGAGTCCGCCGGATTGTCGAACCTTGGATTTAGGAGGAGCAGTGTGGTTTTTACCCTGGCTGTGGAACAGTGGACCAGCTCTATACTCTCCGCAGGGTTTTGGAGGGTTCATGGACGTTTGCCCAACCAGCGGTTCGGTCCCTGTATGACAGGTGCCAGAGCCCAGTCCGCATGGGCGGCAATAAGTCGGGTTGGACTCGGTGAGGGTTGGACTCCGTCATGGCTGCCCTTTGTCACTGATTCTGATTATAGTTTTTAGGGACAGAATTTATAGGTTTAGGTAGGGCATTGAGGGTGTCTGGTTTGGTGACCTCAGGATTAGGTCTCTGCTTTTTGCAGATGATGTGGTTCTGTTGGCTTCATCAAACCGTGACCTTCGGCTCTCACTGGGACAGTTCGTAGCTGAGTATGAAGTGGCTGGGATGAGAATCATCACCTCCAAATCCGAGACCATGGAAAAGGATAGAATGCTCTCTCCAGGTCGGGGATGGGGTCCTCCCCCAAGTGGAGGAGTTTAAGTATCTCGTGATCTTGTTCACGAGTGAGGGAAAGATGGAACGGGAGATCGACAGGCTGATCGGTGTGGCGTCATGGTGAAGAAAGAGCTGAGCCAAAAGGCAAAGCTCTCGATTTACCAGTAAATCTACATTTATTCCCTCACCTATGGTCACGAGCTGTGGGTAGTGACCGAAAGAACGAGATCGCAAGTACAAGCGGCTGAAATGAGTTTCCTCCACAGGATGCCTGGGCTCTCCCTTAGAGATAGGGTGAGGAGCTTGGTCATTCGGGAGGGACTCAGAGTAGAGCCGCTGCTCCTCGGCATTGAGAGGAGCCAGATGAGGTGGCTCGGGCATCTGATTAGGATGCCTCCTGGACGCCTCCTTGGTGAGGTGTTCCGGGCATGTCGCACTGGGAGGAGGCCCTGGGGAAGATCCAGGACACGTTGGAGGGGCTATGTCTCTCGGCTGGCCTGGGAACGCCTCGGGATTCCCCTGGAGGAGCTGGATGAAGTGGCCGGGGAGAGGGAAGTTTGGGTTTCCCTCTGAGACTGCTGCCCCCGCGACCCAACCTCGGATCAAGTGGAAGATGATGATGGATGGTTTTGAAAGTAAAAAAAAAATGTATCCATTACAATCTTCACCACATAGAACAACATGGAACACCATTTGAAATTAACAGAAATTGAACAAATGTTTAAAATAATTAGTTTTACCAATAAATGCTAAATGTTTAAGCCAAATTTGTGGTAATCGTAGTATAAGCAAGGTAATGACCTCCAAGCCATGTTTTGTATGTTTTAAAAAGCAGTCTGCTGTGCATCGGGTGGTATTTTCTCTCTGTAGCCATGTGTCTAAAAATACTATGTAATGCATGACTTGGAACGCATTAACCCAGACACAGTTACTGATCAAACATAGGAGGGCGAGGAGCCCCCTGGGCATGTGCTAAGGAGGTGATACTGTGCTTTAGTCCATGGGAAGTTTCTGCAGTGTAGCTGTGTCATGGTAAAAACCTTGGGAAGATTTTCGTCTGATGCAGAAGTCCAGGCAAACTGAAGCTGATGATCAAGCCCTTAATGAATGCCAGGGTCATCTCTATGGAGGAAGAAAAGAGGTGCTTAGAAGGGGGAACAAGGGCACATCAGTGTCACGACCATTGTTGGTCATCCGGAGTAAGATGTATCTGGAGGTTTGCATGTCTGATGAGCCGTGTTGTCCTTCCGAGGATGCTGGTATTTATGCTGTTCCTCCCGTCCCTGTTCTGAAGCATCCTCTCTATTTAGTGGCTTTCTGAATGTCCACCACTGTTCTTGCTGCTGGGCCACCTGTTAGGCAGATGAATGAGAGTTCCCATGGGGGCCATGACATGGCTCTGAGGTGGTTTGAGTCTTACTTCTGAAGTATACCCTTCAAAGTGCATTACAAGGTCAAAGTTATTTGTATAGAACATCTTCATACACAAAGGTCATTCAAAGTGCTTTAGAGAAAATAAGATAAGAAATAATGTGCATAAAATAAAAATAGACATGAGTATACAAATAAATATGAAAATTAAAGATTAAAATGAAAAGATCATAAAATATTTAAGAACAGATATTAAAAATGAAAAGATGCCAGTTGCATCAGGTGTACTTCTTGATTCAGTTTTCGGCCCTCTGTACACCACATCTCCCATCACCCACTCACATGGCTTCTCTGGCCACTACGAGGCAGAATGTGTCTAACTCTAACTGTCCTTCCCAAGGACACCATAGTCTCTGCTTGGGCTTCCATGTACCTCACTGACATCACAACCTTCATGAGGGTTCTCCACCTCCAGCTGAACCTTTTGAAGACAGAGCTTCTTGCAATTTCCTGCCATCCCAGCTATTCAACAGGACATCACTATCCAGCATGCATCATCATCATTATCTCTGTAAATTTTTCCTAGAAACCTAAGGATAATGAGTGATGGCGAGTTTCCTGATCACATTACAGCTATTTTGTGATTAGGTAGATTTACTCTGTATAACATGTCAAGAGTATCAAATTTATCAGAATATGCAGCTCAATTCAGTGTCCAGGTAATTCCTTACTGTAGCCCTTTACTGGCATGGCTACCAGTATCTACTGTGAAATCTATGTAGATCATTCAAAGTGCAGCGGCACATCTGGTATTCCATCAGCTAAAATGCAAATGTTACACCTGCACTGACTCCCTGTTGGTGCATCAAGTTTAATTCCTGAGTTCTTGCCCTCAGAGCTGTAACTGGAACATCACCAACCTTCACCACACGAAAGAAAGTATCATACTAGCATTTTCCTTGCATGGTTCTTCAAAGGGTACCTTGTTCCAATGATTACGGATAATTACTGAATAGGAAATAAAGTGTATAAACTGTTTATTTTCAATATGCGTAATTTAAAGGAAAAGTAGTCTGAATATTATGGTGCTTATTTTTTGGTAATCAATTAAAGCTTTGGGTTAAACAATGATTCAGAAGCTTGGTAAACTTGGGTGGGTGGGAGCATGTACTGTACTGTATTATGCACTTGGGGCAGTTTCTGAGGCTGGATAATAAGTGGGAAAGAATGCTGCTTTCTAACACTACTTACCTTGTACTCACCTTGTGACAGCAACATTTATTTTCCAGTAATTAATTAACATAAATTTTATTTCAGAAACAAATTAACTACATTTTCTTAATGTCTTTGCTCTCTGTATGCTGACCTTGAAATGAATTAGTAATTATAGGTGTGTGGGTGGATAATATTTTCATGTTCAATAATTTTTGAGCTAATTAGTATTTTCAGAGGAAATCTACTGAGCTGCTTAGCCTAAGCAAAATTGGTTATAATATGGCAAACAGAAGTCATAGAAGCTCTGAGGGACTACTTAAGCTCCACAGGCTGGAACATATTCAAAACTAGTCCCAGATATACCGATAGTAATAATAGCAGTAATGCCGGTACATTACAAAAATGGGCATTACAAAATTGTACAGAGAAGAAGAGAGCCTCTTCCATTAATCCTCTCAGCCTTAGAGCAACTTTGTTCTCCTCGTATTTCCACCAAGCTGGATTTACGGAGTTCATATAATCTAATCAGAATAAAGAAGGGTGGTGAGTGGAAGACCTCGTTCATCACTACTACTGGGCAATATGAATCTCGTGATGCCTTATGGACTCTCTAATAGCCCCTCAGTCTTTCAGTCCTTTATCAATGATATATTGGGGGACATGTTGAACATTTTTGTGATTGCCTATATTGATGATATTCTGATTTATTCAGACACAGAGGAACGGCACGTCGAGCGTGTCTGACAGGTGCTCCAATGCCTTAGGCAGAATCAGCTCGATCGTCACACCATGAAGTTCCTGGGGTATGCAATCTCCCCTGGGGGTGTGGCTATGGATCAAGACAAGGTCGCCGCTGTACGAGATTGGCCTCAGTCTATGACAACTAAGGCACTTCAATGGTTCTTTGGTTTTGCAAATTTTTATAGAACGTTTATTCAGAACTTCAGTGCCGTGGCAGCCCCATGCACAGATCTGATTAAACGTAGAGAGAGAAAGCTGAGTTGGACACCAGAATCACTCCTCGCCTTCGAGAATCTTAAGCAATGGTTCTGCTCAGCCCCTGTCGTGTGACAGCCCGACTCCCAACTCCCGTTCCAGGTGGAAGTAGATGCCTCGGAGACAGGTATTGGGGCAGTCTTGGCCCAAAGGGGTCCTCTTAGCGGTAAGACCCATCCGTGTGCTGTCCTGTCCCGTAAGCTCACTGTGGCAGAACGTAATTACGACATGGGGAACTATGAATTGTTAGCCATAAAAAGGGCATTAGAAGAATGAAGACACTGGCTGGAAGGAGCACTACACCCCTTCCAAGTACTGACAGATCACCGCAATTTGCAATATCTTCGGGAAGCCAAACGTCTTAACGCACACCAGGCTCACTGGGCTCTGTTTTTTACCCATTTTGACTTTAAGGTCACCTACTTCCCAGGATTCAAGAACGTCAAGGCAGATGCCCACTCCTGTCAATTCCCCTCGAATCCGTGTCACCAATCTTATCTTCCTCCTGCTTTCTGAGCCCCGTTACCTGGGATTTGGAACAACGGCTGTTGTAGTGGAACCACAAGATGCCGCCTCTTCCTGAATGTCTGCCTGAGAAAACCTTTGTTCCCTCTCAACTGCAAAATGAGGTACTTCAATGGGTGCACACTTTGCTAGGATCCGGACACCCCGGGGTGAAAGCCACCATTCGCATCTTGGAGAAGCACTATTGGTGGCCAGGGTGGCAAAAAGAGACAGAAAGGTCCGTGGGGCTCCTACAACCTCTCCCAGTGCCCAATCGCCCTTGGTCCCATATGACACTGGACTTCATCACCGATTTGCCTCCCTCTAAGGGGAATACCACCATACTCACCTTAGTAGACCGCTTTTCGAAGATGTGTTCGCTATTTCCCTTACCGAAGTTACCTACATCCTTCGAGTTGTCAGATTTGCTGTTACAGGGAGCCTTTGGGTACTATGGGCTCCCAGAAAAGAATAGTTTCGGACAGAGGACCCCAGTTTCTACTAAGACCCACAGTTTCTACTGTGACCTACAGCCTGCTACTCCCTCATGTATACGGGATTAATCCCACATTTCATGTCTCCCTACTCAAGCTGGTGCGTTATAGTCTCTTCCATCCCCCCTCTGGGCCCCTGGATGCCCCGGCTCCACTTCTCATTCTAGGTGAGGACATTTACGCTGTCCGCAAACTGTTGGACTCTCGCCTCCAGCGGGGTCAACTCCAGTACCTGGTGGACTGGGAGGGTTTTGGCCCTGATGAGTGGAGCTGGATCCCCGCTAAGGACATTCTGGATCTCTCCCTCATCGCTCAATTCCATGGGGCCCACCCGGACCGTCCGGCACCACAGCCACGCGGCCGTCCCCCCACGCGTCTTCGGCCTCTAGGAGGTTACTGTCGGGGGGGTCACGCCCACAATGCAACGACAGCAAGTACTACCAATTAAACAGATGGTACTTAATCCTTGCACTGTGTTAGGTATTATTGCAATGCACTTACTGAGTGGTCTAACTTCATTTTGTCTCCCCAGTTGAGATCTGTGTTCCTGGCCGTTCCTGAACTTTCTGCGTCTCCTGCCAATCCTCCTGCCCGTCCGCCCCTCTCGTGACTTTCCCCGCGTCTTTACCTGTGTGTGCCATCCACGTCTCCAGATTGATCTCCTGGCTTCTCGACCCCTGGCATCCCTTCATCCGACCACGACTTTGGAAAAACCCCCTGGCTTTTGGTGATTTGATAGGAGGGATATTGGCAATGACCCGGACTTGGCTACTGACTACTCTTTGTATTTCCCCCAATAAACCTGGTTGCCTGGATTTAGGTGTTCATGTCATGATAAGCAGGACAGGTACTGTTTTTTCTTTGCCTCAGTGCTTGCAATGAAATCTACATCTTGACAAAGACCATTTACTGGTAGGACAACAACAAACCCTGGTTCCTGGCTAAATTAGGCAGCCTATGCTTAGCTAAAGAAGAGGACTACAGCAGCCAAGAATGCACTTAGCAAGGCAATGAAGACTCTCAGATGCCGGTACAAGGACAAATTAGAAAAGTGTTTCTCTTCAAATGAATGTTTCTCCATCTGGAGGGGACTCTGAATAATTATTATGTAATTATAATAATTATATGACTGCACAGCAATCATACATTGTTCTTCTTAAGTTTTATTTATTATTATTTTTCATGTGTTTTATTATTCCTGTGATTTTCAAGCCCCATCTCCTCCTACAGTTCTTTACCTAGAAACTCCGTTCCACCTCTCAGATGTTTCACCCTTTAAGGATAGTTATGTTTGTATTTTACTTTTTGGTATTCTAGTTGCATCCTTCTTTTTTATCCCTCTTCCCTTCATGTTTTTTCCCATAGACTTGTATGCTGAATGCTTTCTTTCTTGTTCTGCTCGTTATACACTGTCTGTGTCTCTGTCTGTCTTCAAAATGTAAAATATCTGTCAAACTTCTAGTGTTACAACAGAATACACAAAGAGATGTGGAGATGGTAACCAGTTTCAGAAGAAAGCATTACCCACCACCTCCATTAGAAATAGATGACACCATAGTTAGCAGAGCGGAATCTTTCAGATTTCCAGATACCACTGCCCAATAGGACCATCAACAAGTTAGAGCATCACCAATGTAATCAAAAGCCCCTACAGTCCATGAACTTACAAAGACATAAGAAAATCAAGCTGATGCAAGTGCTGTTGGTTCACTTCTACACAGCAATTCTAGAATCAGTCATCACATCGCTCATCTGCGTTAGTTTGACTCTGCCTCATTACACTCTGAACAGATGCTGCAATGCATTGTGTGGTGTGCAGATAAAATCAGGGGCTGGCAGCCCCCTTGAAGACCTGTGTAGATGAATAAGAAGGTGAGGAACAGGGCCTCTGATGAGGAACAGAGACTCTGATGCCTCCTATCCTGGCCCCCCAGAAATTCCAATATTTATTCTCTATCTTCAGGCCATAACCCTCATGGATAATGATCTATCCCAAATTCTTCCTCTGTGACCGACTTGCACTTGCACTTATCACATTCGTTTACAGTATTTACTGTATGCTTCAACAGTACTCTTTGGACATACTATGCCCCTTGTCACTTTTACAACTTATATGCATATATTCTTAACCTTTAAATTTTAATTTAATTTATTTACTTTTTTGTACCATACCTGTTTTAGTATTTGCTTTGTACATGCAAATTTTGCTCATTTCATTTACTTTTTCTTGCTTATCTTTCTTTATAATAGTTTTTTTTTTGAGGGGGGGGTTGTATTTCGTATGTTATAGGTGTCACCTGTGACCGGATTTTTCATAACACTTTGCTTGAAGCTCTCATGTATGATTCACTATGCATACCTGTAAAATGCATTATAATGGTAAGGGTACGAATTAATAAAGCATTGCAGCATTTTCTATTGATGCTTACCCATGTGTGCTTCCCTGATCATACCGAGCTGTGTTCGATTACTTTGATTAGTCCTGTCCTATTTTAAGTCCTGGTCTTACCTGTTTCCCTTGTCTGTCATTGATGTTTGTCGATGCCTGTATTCTGTCCTGCCCTTGCCCCAATTAAAACCCTCGTTTGCCCTGATTTCGGCTTGTCTGCCTGTTCCTGCCTGCCAACCCGCACGATCACCGCTCTGTTCAGCGGTGATCGTGACAGTAGTGGACAGCTATTTAAATGTGATTATCTTCCATATGAATTTGTTTTTAAATAAAAGTTCTGCGGAGACCTCTCTATGGGATGTTACTCATATAGGCATGAGTGTGAAAGCTAATGGCAACAATTTCTGCACAAAACCAGTTTAGAAAGACAAGATGGTAGATGCTTGCAAGCCAGGATGCAGCACTTCTGGGATTTCTGTCCAATGCTTCTATACATTAAGCTTTCTGCAGGTAAGGATGTAAACCGTAATGTCTATGGAATACTATGCATGTTTATTAATGTTTTGCTTAGATGTGCAGTAAATTATGATTAGACATGTGTCCATTACAGTAGGCTTCCTGCATGAATGAAGTTGATTTTGTCCGGCATGGCATTCATGTGGCGTCAAGATTCATAAAAATGATCCCCAGATCGCCACAATTCATTAGAAAGATTTGATTTTAAAAACACTATTTCAGGAGCATTGAAATAGACAAAATACATCTATGGGACCAGGTAGTGGTGACAGGATTTTATTGTTTTATGGAGAATTATAAAAGTGTTGTGGATGGCATCAGCTTGGGCAACCTGCATAAACTTTCATTGGTTTTTTTTCTCTTGTCGCTGGCATCCTTAACATACACCTACATATTATTTCAAATCCAATCAGCTAATGATTGTCTTTGAGTGACATATGTTAAGATGACTGTGGAAGTAGGATGCTTTTTGAAAGCTTGCAGGAAATGATTCATACACACCCTGGTAAACAGGATTTCTACACACAGGGTTAAACATGGTGTCAATATTGCTATGATTTTAGGTTGTAGGTACATAAATTAACTTTATGCAAAACCATCTACTTTCAACTTTCATCGCCGCTGCTCCTATGCGTTACTGCCCTGATGGAGACACTCATCTGCTGGAGCTGCAGCAAGAGGGGGCACCGGCTATGCTGTTGCCTGGAAGCATCCCCTAAGCCCACCAGTAGAAGAGCTAGGAACAGCGCAGCAACAAAGGTGCCACTCTGTCCTCCTAGAGTGCCCCAGACATGTGCAGAACGACCTCAAGCCGCTTATGCCAGCCCGCCGGACCTTCAATGGAGACAACGTCAGTGAACGAGACAGGTGGGCACATTGGCGGACCCCAGCTCTTCACCGGTCATCGAGTGCTCCCCGCTCGCCAGTCATGATGAGCTGCGGTGCAACCCCAGCTGCGAGCACAACCAGCAGAGGCAGCAGCATGAAGCTGCTCTCCTCAGTCGTGAGGAGGCATGCCACAGCTAGGAGGCCCGGCTGGCTTGGGAGTGTTATGAGCTGGACGAACAGTGGGAGTGAAATCAACAGGATTAGGAGTCTGGGGAACAAAAGTGGCAGGAGCTGGAGGAGCTGTGCGGTGAGTTGGCCAGCTGGGAGAAGGAGTGCGACCGGCACCTATAGCGTCATTAGGCGTTATAGCTTTGATTATAATACTTCATAAGCTCCAATGAAGCTCTCGTCTATAATCGACTATACATACCTTCAAAATGCACTATAATGGTTGGTATAAGCATTAAGGATGCTTTGAACTGCATTACGAAGGTACCTACTGTATAGTGCATTATAGATGAGAGCTTCATCAAGTATTCATAATGCACTCGGGAGGCCCAGGAGCGTGGCGAATTGGTGGCACAGCTGGAGCAAGCAAAGTGGCTGCATGAGTCCCAGATGCGGGGGTGGCACCTCATGGAGAGGCTGCGAGACCAGCTGCCGGAATGTGAACGGCTGGGCAAGACCCGGCAGACCACTCAGCGCTCACTAGGAGCTTGGCTCTGCCAGTGATACCTAGCTGCTCGATGCATCTGCTGTCATCAGAGAGAGGGGCCTGGCTGTAGGAGTCTCTGGGTGTGGTGTTCCCTGTCTAGGAGGCCCCACTGGAAGGGGCAGCAGATCTCCCTAGGCCGCGTGGAGGGAAGAGTTGGTGGCCAAGGGTGATGCCAGCACCCACAAGTAGCCTGGCTTCCACTAGCCTCGCCAGTGCTCGCAACGGCTGGCTCTCCCCTCCCTCCGTATACAGCCCTTGTATGTGTCCTCTTGTAAGTAGCTGTATATAATTGTAGCGTAAACGTTTGTGCTCCCAAGTTTGCGTGTACCTTGACCTGTGATGCATGTGTAATCGTAGTGTGCTCTAGTAAAAATGACCTGTTGTGTGTCCCTACTGTCCTTAGCGTAACTTCCTCGTGTTCCTCAGCCATTCTGTGCCTCTGTCTGTTACTTGTAGCTTTGCGCATGGTCCTTTTCAGGATTGTATATAAAGAGCAATTTGGTGCAAAATTGTTTTCTCTCGTCTTTCACTGTTGCTGCCACGTTGCATCGTTCTGCCAAGCATCACAATATATAGGTATTATCATGCAAAGCTGTATTCAAGCGCCATTGAAAAATTGGGTCATATGAAGCAATATTACGTTTAAATAATGTTTTTGACACTATTTTTATAAATTTTATATTTTGTTGACTACTAAATATCCATCCATTTTCTGAACCGCTTATCCGTACTGGGTCGCGGGGGGTCCGGAGCCTATCCCGGAAGCAATGGGCACGAGGCAGGGAACAACC
>JABJVP010000335.1:0-12402 GCA_026770825.1 Brienomyrus longianalis
ATCAATCGTCGATGTGGAATGCGCGGGAAATTCAAATTTCGTCATTCTTGGGCATTTTCCATGCGATTTTTACGAAACAAAAAATAATTCGGGTCGGAGGTATTTCGGCGGGTCGGGCGGGGACGAGAACCAACTTTTTTTTTTTTTTTTAAGTGGCCTTACCCCCTACACACACGGTGGGCCCACGCACACCTGCATTTACAACACTTCATATAAAACATTTTTTACGATTTTTACGAAATAAAAAAAAAAGTCGCGTCGGCGGCATTTCGGCGGGTCCGGAGGGTACGACAACCAATTTTTCTTTTAAGTGGCCTAAGCTAACCTATGTTTTGAATTTTATCTAAAAAAGGAAAGAGGAATCCTGCGTTCCCTTTAATTAAACTGGTGGGCATTTTCTGGAGTCTGTATCGAATGGCTCACATTACTGGGTCACTGCACCCAGTAAAGAAAGCTCACTTGATCTCCATATTCTCCATGTCTGATGTTATTGGGCAAAAGCAGTGCCAAGTATCCACATTTTCACGTAATTTAGAAGTCGGGCTAGCTTCCTGTGCAGGGCTGATGGTCAGATTAAGAGCAGAGCAGCACAATAGATGCATGTAAAAGATGAACTGGAAAGAGTTATAATCACCCCTGTTCTTCCCAGTTTGGCTCATTAGACTGATGTTGCTAGGAATAACCTTGGTCTCCTACCAGTTCTTCTCCATCCTGCAAAGGTAAGGAACCAGACCTTTCTTTCCTCCCAATGCTGCTACATCCATTTAATTAGGAATTAAGTCATGAGTATTTATGACCTGAAATGTTACCCAAGATTCCTCAGCCACTGTTTTGTATTTTCCAGATTAAAACCGAAAATTCCACATTTGCATATCTCGTTAACATGCTACAACACGTATATCACGTAACAAGAGGCCGAGCCTGTTATCTTCTGAGCATCTCATCAAATTAATTTTGTTTAGTTTTTTTGATGACATGGTAACGTGATTCTCATTTACATCCCAAATCCCATTTAAACTTAATCGTTTCTTTTTCCTTTGCTGTGATATCAAATGGTCTTCATGTGGTTCTCATTTGTCGAATTATGGTTTTGAATCCTATATAAATCTCATGCTTGTAAATGGTTGGAAGACAGAGGTCGACTCCCACTTTGATGTTCCAGTTTATTCACTTTTATGGGGGATCAAACCGACCCGGAAACAATCAATCCTCAGAGCATTTTGGATTGCAGTTATTAGTTACTCTTTAATATTTTATGGCTCCAGGTTGTGTTTTACAAACTGGAATATGAATAGATGGATGCTGAGGGAATCTGTTCACTTTGCTGCATCTGACTGAGAATATTCTCTTCTGAGTCTCTCCTTTGCCGAAACATGGTGATCATGCGATCTTCTCTACTTCTTCAGTTTGGAAGATTCCAACACGTCCCCATCTCTCTACGGAACGTCATGTAACAGCTCCAGGTTATGGGACAGCCTGAGATTAAAGTGAGTGTGGGGGGAAAGGCACTGGCAGTTTCACGTTACCAGCAGAGGTGGGACGTTCAGGTGCAGAAGGTACAAATCCAGACCAAGGTTCTGTCTCGACCAGAGGTGCACCGATCTATTCCTATTAGACGGATCGGGTATCGGCCACATGTGACCGATCCACATCTGATACTTATTCAGTTTTCGTCAGTCTGTAAAAAGTTAGCTCCTATTTATTTTAAGCCTGTGTGCCTGTAATCAGCAGGTCACTGGTTCAAACCCCGAATCAGCACGTCTGGGTTCTTGAGCAAGGCCCTTAACCCCCGGATCCCTGGGTGCCGCTATGGGTGGCTGCTCTTCACAGACAGCTTACTCTACAAAACAGAGCAAGTTGAGGGAGGCGTAAAGATGATTTACCCATGGGATCAATAAAGTCTTATTATTATTTTTATACAATCAATCGCATGACAGCTCTTTCCCATTTTAGATGTGTTTTTTTGCGGCGTTGAAGCTGATTGCTACCAATGCCACTCAGTCTTTTTGCCACTCAGTGGGTGTGAGCAAAGTGACTTCCACCTGTTGTGACATCATGCGCATACCTTTCGCAGTAGGGGGAGGGTGAGAACATCAGATAAGAGGGCGACAGTCATGAAGTACTTTATCCTTTTAACAACAACGAATAGCACGGGGATTTGCAATCTTTGTAAAAAAAAACTACATTTTGAGAGGTGGAATAGTATTTAGTGGGAATTCCCATGACGCGGCGCACGGAACTGTGCAAGACAGCATGAGTAATATGAAAAAAGCAACCGATGATTTGGGAGTCGCTAGCTTGGGCTGTTTCGCACACTCGCTACAGCTTGTGATGCATGAGTGTAAGTGACACTGTTGCCAGTGGGAGAATGATAGTGGGGCGTTTTAAGCGTTGTGTGTCCTCACTTGGAAGATGTTCAGACAGAACTGCAAATACCTCAAAAATGCTTCAAACACAATGTACAAACGAGGTGGAACAGAACGTTGCGTATGTTTCTAGTAGCCTAATTAAAGACTTTTTGGCATCCAGTTTTGTCATTTGTGTTTACTAGTTTAAAAACATTAATGATAAAGTGTAGATATATACTTGTTATACTGTTAAAGGGCCTGCACTTTGCACCTCTAATTACCGCTTACCTCTGCTTGCTGTACAAACTTCCTCTGTTCCCATGAATATTATGGAAAGTTAGCTGTTGTTTTCACGGCATAACCAAGAGCTGAAATGTAGTAGTGAATCATGCTTTTATGCTTTCTTTGTGAAGTCGTACTTCAACCGGTTTTGATCATCAAGTCACCCACACCTGAAACCATGTGGATGGATACCTGCTTTTCCAACTGAGGGTGTGGTTTACTGGAAAAGAGAGAAAAAAATCACTCTTACGCACACACGCGTACACACACAGTTCTGGAAATAGTTGAGAGACCACTCTATATTTTTTCTTAAATCTGCATTCTTTAATCTTGGTTTAATCCTGGTTCTTCTGGGAGAAGACAGGAGACATGGGAAAATACCAGCAACCAGCCAGGTAAAGGGTGGAAGAGACTTCCTAATACCAGAGATGACCGTGAACTTTGGTCTTCAAAGTTGGTCTTCATGAAGAATGGGAAAGATTAAGCGGTGTGAAGTGCAGAGCTAGGACAGGTTATCAGGCTTCTCGAAGCAGGACTGAAGCCCCATAAACCAACGAAGAAGCCCTTCATTAATGAGAAGCAGGGAAGAACCAGGCTGCAGTTTAAAAAAGGAAAAAAAAAGTATATTTTACCCAGACGCATACTGAAACTGAAAATTCTGCTGTCGTCTCTAAATTTTTTTCCAGATGTGTGTGTGCCCGTGTGTCCAATCAATAAAACATTGTGGCACCCGAGTGGCGAAGAGATAATGAGGTGGCAGTAAAATGAGCGAGAATAAAGAATAAGCTCACACACACAGCTGGGGAGAGTTTAAGGAGACAATATTAGATACACGCATGTATAATATACACGCTGTATACACATGTAGACATATATAGAACGTTGACGTATGTATTAATGTGTTTTTTCTTTACATTTTTTGTATTTTAAAAGACATGTCAATTGTGATTGTGCCCTTTTCCCTTTTATGCCGCATGGGAAACCCAGCGTGAGCAGAAACGCGCGTCTCTTCCTGAGGCTGAAGCAGTTCTTCTGGACGGACAGTTCATGCAGTTTACCGCTGCCTTACGGCATTAATGGCAGTGGTACGTCACCCTCTGTCCTCCTGTGCCGGTCAGAAAGTTACAATGCACTACCCCTTGTTGGGGGTGGGGGGAGGTTAACCTTGTAATTCTACTAACTGGTTAGTAAACGAATTTCAGGGGTGGAGATTCAGCCCCATTATTTTACGACATGATTACGATCCTGGGCCAGAGCAGTTCTCTCGTAAAAAGATTAATTAAATGTCATTCAGGAGCCTGACATACTGGAAGTAGCTAACCCAACCGGTGTTGCTACCAATACGTGGAACTTTCCACCACGTGGTGTTAAAGACATTATTCATCAGATATAAATGATAGTTTGACTCTCTGTGCAAAGTCAAAATGCATTTTCTCAATCTCTCACTCCCTAGAGGACATCTTGAGGGACATTTTTTCAGTCCTGCCCTATGATGACATTCCTGAACATCTGGAGAGGTAGGAGAATGTCCAGTGCTTTTTAATGATAGTATGTTACCGTGGTGATGGGGCTTTGATTGTGACACCATACTGGTCTTAGTCTGTATGACCCTGTAGGGATGAGTAAGGGCTGCTGTGCCGATTCCAGGTGTGGCTGAATTTGGAGATATTGGTTATATACGCCTGTTTGTTAGTCTAAGGCCAGTGTTACCGTATCTTCTGAATATGTGTCGTTGTGACATTTATAAGTTCATGTAATGGAATGTGTGGGGAAATAAAACCTTAAAGCAGTCACTAGTGAGTCTTTGGAGAAGAAAACAGGATGATAAAGTCAGTGTCAGTTTACAAGACCAGTCATCGGAACAAAAAAGTAAAATCTACATCACAATTATGCAGCTAGTGTCTATTCAGCAAATACTTTTTATCCACGGTGGCATACAAATGAGGAAAGATTGAGGTGAGAGGGGATTACCCAGAATGCCTAACGTTGATAGGGTGGAGGGCCCCTACATAAGGGCCTAACTCTGCTGTGATTACTCTGCCGATTTGAAGCTATTGGACACTGGCACCGCGTGGACCAACAACCACGTGTTGTTGACTGATCCCACCTCACCTAGTGTGCAGTGTAGTTCTTTCATTTTCTCAAAGAAGAATTAGGCCACAGCAACATTTTTTCCTCAAACTCATGTGACGCAGGAATGCAATGAAACCGGCCTGAAGAGAGAGCTGCCAGACTTGGCTTTGTGAAGCACTTATTTTCCCATTGTCAGCTGTGGTAAATTCTAAAATTCTCAATGTTTTTCAGTACTTAAACACCAATAAAATGTAATGAGAGCAGTCCGCTTATTAAGTAAACTTGTTAACAACAACCTACTGAGACAATTTCATTGTGACTGAAATGAGACGGCAGTATTTCTCTTGAACAGTGTCTAGTGAAATGTATCAATCTGCCTACTGAGGCCCCATTTTCTCCTGAAGTTATTACCAAAGGCCAAAGGAAAACCAGTATATTTTGACATTTGTAGAAATGCTTTGTTTCCACCCTTGAGGTGCCGGAGATTGTACTGGACCTTTTCTCAATCTGGAACTGGTTCCGCGTGTTTCCACCCAAAACAAGCAGGCCCTGGGCCAGAAAAAAACGGCTCTAGCACAACACCATCGAATAGCTGGTCTCAGAATTTGGAACCGTAACACCAATGAAAGTAGGACGGGGTATCGTGTAAAAGCCTTATGCATACCCAGGAAATGCAATCCATAACCGATATAGTTCATCAGTGAAGCAACTTCCCAGCCTGTTAGCGGAACAACATTAAATCATTTTTTTTTATTCTGTTGAAAATGAAAGATCAGTGTGCTGGCCAGATTTAATAATAAATTATAAACTGGTTGCAGATTACATAAAAAAAAATTGTGGCGCTCAGATGGTGAAGAGATCATGACACAGACAACAAAGTTCTGGTTTTAGCAGATTTTAATTGCGTGATAAAATAATGAGCAAGAATTAGCTCACTAGGACACACAAAACTGGAGAGTCTTCAAGGAGACAAATGTGGATAGAGGCAATAGAGACAGTACAACGAGTCAAGGTCTGAGAACTTTTTTTTCCAGCTCGGCAGCTTCTAAAAACTTAAACGAAAATTATCAAAATAAATAAATAAATAAACAGAATACATATGAACCATTATTTTCACTTCCACATACATAACTTTTTCCATTCCTTTCTTTTTTGAGACGGGTGGAAATACGGGCACCAAGCAAGAACCAGGCCGGCACCAGTGCTCCATGTTGGTAGAAAAGAGGCAACAGACAGTTCTGCACAGTTCAGGACTAAAAGTGCAAAGGCACGAAAAACCCCCACAAAAGGTTTCACTGTGGCACTGCGCAAGCAGGAGTTCCCCACCCAGTCTTGTCACAGGCATGTGAAGTAACTTAGTCACGGCCTTACCTATGGGAGTGGGGGGATGGGAGGAGCTCCAGTAGGAAGGGCTATGAAAGTAAAAGATCCCAGAGTCATCAGGAATATGCTGGTATCATTGCCACTGGTCACAAATCCTACCACCAAATATAAATACGTACTGTCTGCATTTCCTTAAACTCAGAATTAACTTACCTGTCTAGGTACTTTCTCTTAAACCGAGTCCACTTTTTGAATGAATAATAATTATATATTTCGTAGAGTTTCTCCATTTTGTAGCTTCAAGAAATTTAACATAAATGGAAGAGGTTGTGAACACTGTAAGACTATGACTCACTGTTTTGGGTCCATCTCTGCAGCTCAAAGTGCAGAACCTGTGTGGTCATTGGAAATGGGTTCATCATCAAGAACACATCCCTGGGGAACACCATCAACCAGTATGATGTGGTCATCAGGTAAGAATGAGTGTGAGCTTCCATCTTTCAAAGCATCGGCAGTCACAGGTAGGGATGGGAATCGTTATTGTTGCGAAGAACCGGAATCGGACACCTCCGATGCCTCTAATGATTCATCTGGACTTTTTGTGTCGCGCGAAATGACGCCACACGATGGAGCGCAGGAAACGGTCCAGAGCATGGCAGCATTTTAAGGACGACCATTGTGCAGTGTGCAACCAATGCAAAGCCGTTGTCACCTTTAAGGATGGTAACACTGGTAATACGCTTAAGCATTTAATCTGTCAGCATAGCATTACATTTAAAGATTGCCATGTGTTCGCCACTCCGCCGAGTACAAGCGCCGTGGTCTCCATAGTCACAGTTAACTAACTACGGTGAACGCATTCAGGGCGTATTGAGAGGAGGGGAGAGGCTGCGCGAGTGTGTGCGTGTGCGTGTGTGCATGCGCGCCTGCACTGTAGTGGTGCTGTGTGAAGTGCGGCGAATGAGGCGGAAACCCTACTGTTGGTATCAATAATGGTGAAAATGAATATCTAATCATATACTATTTTTTAAATATTGATTAGTACCTGAGATTCGTTTTTTTTTGGCACCCCCAGTTACTCATTATTTTCAACTCCAGCGGTGCAGCTGTGCCACTTTCCGAACGTTGTGCAGGCTATTTAAACCGGTACAGTCGTCCTTCGCCACTTTGCGCTTCGACTTTCGCTGCTTCACTCTATCACGGATTTTTGTATATTCATTAAGAAGTTGATCGAGACAGTGAAAATGATATATCGCTATGCATCGGAAGCATCTTTACTCTTCATAATTAGATGCACAATAATAATAATAATAATGATGATATTTGTAACATAATTTGTGTTATTTTCTCTTTTGTCTAATATATTGGGTAATACGAGTGTAATTGTCATGACCTACCTGTACGATCCTCTTGTGCGCCACGCCCCCTTATTTACCACGTGTGCAGTCCCGATCGTGACCAGTTTTCTGTCAGTTTGATCCGTCCGGCGTATTTAAGTCCACCTGTAAGCCCAGGTTTGTTATTGACGTTTTGATGTTACATGTTCTTGTGTCCTGCGTTTGAAGTGATTCCACATAAACCCTTCGATCCTGATTCCTCGTCTCCCCATTTCTGCTTCCGTGTCCAGCAATAATAACAGTAATGGTAACTAAAGGGTGTTATTTCATGTCTAATAATGTTTTTAAAAAAACGGATTTACAAGGTCGTAAACAGGTTTTTATGCTCTAACTAACTACGAAAATATTCGATTTATAAGTAAAGAATCCTCGGCACACACCTCTTTACCCCGACCTGCAGAACTGTCGTAAACGTGGAAATGAGTTGCGTTGTGAATCTGCGGTCGATTACTTTTCCTCAAGGACCCGGATATGTGTCTCAATAAGTTGAAATTGCATTTATGAACTGAAAAATTTCCAGGTAGGATAAATGCAATTTCAAGTTCTTGGAATTCAGATTCAAACTAATGAATTCAGATTCAGTTTTGTAATGGCGACAACTGCAGATTCAAATGTACAAAATTCATAGTCGGTTTCTAGTGGCACAAATATCAGCCCATAGGTTTGCACCCTTTCACTACAGTAGAGCAAAAAGTTTTTCGGTAGGTACTGGTAGTGAAATGCTTTCATTAGTTTTGTATGTCAGTACTTTGTAAAGCAGATGTGTAATATTAAACTAGGGTGTTGCCTACTTCAGGAGTATTACTACGTTTTGACTCGTTGTGGTGTTAGAAAAATGGCCTGGTTTTGTGGTAATGTGCCTGTGTGCTCGTTACTACAGTCTTGCAACAAATATTTTAAATTTATCGTTTATTGTTCATATCACACTAGTTAATAAAACAGCTGCTTTTGGTACGGAAAACTGCATAGAACTACCGTGTTTATTTTGTAAATACGTAGCTGGCCAGGTCTAATTACATGTCCACAAAATTATAATCAGTGATAAATTAATATTTGATTATTTTTACACTGATTAGGAATTGATAAGGGAATCGATAAAGAACCTTCTGATGTTGCATTCACAATATCTGCCAAGTCGTCTTTGTTTACCGCTTGAAACAACGAGGGTGTGTTCATGCTTCAGGGAAAAACGCTCTGCTTTCGTTCACCTCCGTGTTTACGTAGCTGAAAGGGAAGTAGCGGAAATGATTTGTGAGTGTGTGTGTGTCTGAGTAGGATGTTGGTCCTTCAGCAGTCACCAGGAAACATCGGTGCACCTTACCTTGGTCCGTGCATACGTCCTGAGTTATGCTGGAAATTCGTCACTCCTTCATAATCAGTCCCTCTGTTTGATAAGAGGGTGACAGTGGGACTTCATGCCTCCACGTCTGGGCGTGTTCTAACCTCTGCCACTTTTCTGCCTGTGTGGAATTTTTGCTCCCACGCCTTCCCTTATACACATGCTCCAGGTATTCAATGTGCTTGATTGGCTGGGAGGGAGCGAAAATGTGGACTGTGATGGGGTCCATGCAGGGAACACTGCTCTAAACTTTACATAGTGCGTGATAGTGTGTTTCGAGTGTGCGTGCCATTCCATGGACTGGCATCCCACCCAGGGAGTCCCCAGCCCTGTGCTGCCTTGGACAGACTCCCGACCCTTCAGGGACCCCGACTGGGGTACGCAGGTGGAAGATGGCTGGACGAATGGTGTGTCTTTGTTGTTCAGGTCTCCAGCAGATCTCGATGTTCAAATGTGCTGAGACCTGGTGCCTGGGACAGCCATCGTCGTTTACATCACCGACACGGCCTGTGTGCGTCTGCGTAAGTAGCTACCTTACGATCTGTTTTTTTTTTTTGGCCTGTTTGCAGGATCAACGATGGTCCCGTGAGGGGCTTCGAGAAGGATGTAGGCAACAAGACCACCATGCGCTTCTTCTACCCCGAGTCGGCCGTCTCCGATCCCAATGTCCACAATGAGCCGGAAACCCTCATGGTGCTTGTACCCTATAAGCTAGTAGACCTGATCTGGCTTAGGGACATTCTGTACAATAAGAAGAGGATAGTAAGTATTTATCTCCGGACGAAACATCTAGCTGAGGAATTTGTATTTCCTTGTTCCTGGAGGACAAAGTGTTTGACGTGGCCCTACCTGGGTTTACTCAACCAGGTACAGTTGGGCTTCTGGAAGCCACCGCCCCGAACCTGGCTGGGCAGGATGTCTCAGTTCCGTATACTGGATCCCTTCTTCATGCACCACACAGCCAGGGATCTGCTAGGGACTCCCTTCAGCCCGGATGTAAGTGAGCATGTTCTCCCGGGCGCACTGTCATTACCAGGCGAATATAATTACGGGACCCAGCTGCAGTGCTTGTAACTTCAGCAAAAAGGCGAAACAAACGAAGACCTAATGTATTTATATATTAAACTATATATTAATTGCGTTACGAAATAAGTAGTTGAGATTGAGATTTCATAGTAGCTGAACATCCAACGACGTTACTTACATGAGAGGCTGCGATCACAAAAAAGTATCGCAAGCTGTAGCCAGTGCACAAAACAGTCCAAACTAGTGACTCTCACATCATCCAGTGCTTTTTTCGTATTACTCCCACTGTCTTGCACAATTCCGTGCCCTTTGTTCACTAGGATTGTCCTCTTATCCAGCATTTCTCTGGCATCTGAAACTGAAATGCTGGTATCTGATCCACGAAGTTCTTTAATAGTGAAAGTGATTAGTTGTCATTGACATGCTACAGCACAGTGCACGACAGTGAAATGTGTGTTCTGTATTTAACCTATGTGTGACATAGCAGGGGGCAGCTAATTCAGCACCCAGGGAGCAGAACCTTATTCAGAATACCCCCTAATGGTACAGACACGGAGAAATCTGTTGGTACTGCGAAAGAAAAATTGACTAGAGGGATTTTTTTGCAATCCGCTTTTAGAATGTTATATAGAACTTCACCACTTTATATACTGATGCAAGAGTGCTTGTGTGTTAGGTAGCTGACACCCAGGAATGTAAGCTCAGGAGAATTAAGAGTTAACCTTAGTGCAGCAATACGTATTTGAACATGGTGCTCATTAGATAGGAGCAGAAATGCTGGCCAGTAAACAGAAGTGTAAGTTTGGAACATGCTTATCAGACAGAGCGGGAAAAAGCCCCAGTTGGGTGGGGGCTGTATGCAGGTGGGCAGGCCTATGAAGTAAAGGTTGTACAACAAGTGTATATGCTTCATTTTGACAAGATGCAGACTGCATAAAATGTATGTGCCTCATGCCAGCCAGTTTGGTCCACTTCTGGAGGGGGGGGGGGATGCAAGCTGTCTGCCTACCACTATAAAGGGGATGTTAAAGTTCTCCAAGCATAAACACGGAGGTGGCAGCGAAGTGCGTGCTCCCTGAATCCAGTTAGAAAGCGACGTCATAATCTGAAGCGCAGGCTGTTTCGCAAATTTCTACCTCAGATCCCTTCCACAAAACACTACGTCTCTGAAATGACTTAAAACTGACAAAAGGTTTACCGGCATCCCTTATTGTGTATTCCATATTTAACACAGATCAGACTTTGCTTTTATTGAGTCGGTTGAATATTTTACATAATTTAACAAGTGGAAAAAGGCACGGACAAAAAAAGATGGAACCCTTAATTTAATGTTGTGGCACCACCTTTTGCAGCAGTCACTGCCGACAAGCGGTCTCTGTACTTCACAGTGAGGCGTCTGCATTTGTCAGCAGGTGGTCTGGGCCACCCTTCCTAAGCAAACTGCTTAAGCGGTGTCAGGTTTGAAGGGTGGCGTCTCCACACTGCAGTTGTCAGATCTTTTCATAGATGTTCCATAGGATTAAGATCTGGGCTCATGTAGGACCATTTAAGAATAGTCCAGTGTTTTCTTTGCAGCCATTCTTGAGTGCTTTTAGCTGTATGTTTCGGATCGTTATCCTGTTTGAGGACCCATAACCTGCGACTGACGCTGAGCTTTCTGACACTGGGCAGGATGTTTCGCTCCAGGATATCTTGGTAGTCTTGAGACCTCATTGTGTCCTGCACAGATCCAAGGTTCCCCGTGCCAGATGCAGCAAAGCAGCCCCAAAACAAAACTGAGTCTCCATCATGTTACACAGCAGGTGTGGACATCTTCTCTTTTAATGTTTAATTTTTCCTTCTGTAAACATGGAGCCTTATCTGCTGGTGTGGTACCTTCTGATTGGAAGCATGCTAATATAAGGCCCATATTTAAAAAGGGGGATAGATGTAATCCAGCAGACTATAGGTCAATTAGTTTAACTTTCGTAACTGGAAAAGTAATGGAAGCTATAATTCAAGTGAAAATGGTAGATTATCTGGATTCAAATAACATTCTGAGGGATAGCCAACATGGATTTAGGAGAGGTAGGTCCTGTTTAACTAATCTGCTTGTTCTTTGAGGGAGCTACAAGCAAAATTGATTACAAAAAGGCCTACGGTGTGATCTACTTAGATTTCCAGAAGGCCTTTGATGTCCCCCACAAACGGCTCTTGCTTAAGCTCAAGGCTGCAGGGGTTATAGGAACTGTAGCAGCTTGGATCGAAAACTGGTTAACAGGCAGGAAGCAGTGAGTAGTTATTAGAGGCACAATGTCACAGTAGGCCAGCGTTCATAGTGGGGTACTGCAGGGTTCAATTTTAGGACCACTATTGTTCCTAATTTACATTAATGATATTGACAACAACACATACAGTAAACTGGTTACATGTGCAGATGATACTAAGGTGGGTGGTGTAGCAGATACTGAACTAGCAGCACAGAGGCTACAACAGGATCTGGCTTTAATTAGCAACTGGGCTGATATCTGGCAGATGTAATTTAACATAGATAAATGTAAGGTAATCCATGCAGGGAGCAGAAATATAAAGTACAGATATTTTATGGGCTCCACTGAAATAAAGGTAGCTGATT
>JABJVP010000336.1:567-12364 GCA_026770825.1 Brienomyrus longianalis
CACACCACACGAGAAGGTAGGAAAACGGAAGAAACGGAGGGGGGGGCGGGGGGGGGGGGGGGGGGGGGGGGGGGGGGGAGAATAACGACAGAACCGTTTACAGGAAAGTCGGCATTTATTTGTCGATTTAAAAGTAAGCTGGGTTATATTTTGATAAAGGTGACAGATGTTTTATGTCACTAAAATTTCTGCTGGACAAAACAAGAATTTACCTGTACAAAATAAGATAGCGTTCATAAATTTCGGGGAGTAATTTTTGGAATTTTTTTATTTTATTCATTTTGACCAGTTTAATACCAAATAATTATTAATTCAATATATTTTGATGTTATTTATCAAAAGAAAATCATTTAATCAAAAAAGTAAATGGACCACAGGAAATTATTAAGCCGTCTTCTTGGAGGTGAATAACTGCAGCATGCAGCAACTCATCTAGAAAAAAAATCGTACAAATATCACGTTTCTGAATGTAACCGGTTTAATCTACCTAAGAATACTGCATACACAGAAGAAAACTGAATTGAAACAGTTTTATGCTTTGGTTGGTCAGCTTTCTGCAACCGGATAGGAGAGCTTGAAAAGTGGACTAACACGTTAATAAATTAGAAAATGTGCCAGTTAGTAATTGTAAATACTGAACTACGTGAAATGACATTTATAAGAAATAAACGTTACGTTATGTCTTCAATATGATATGTGTCATTGCGTGAGGAAGTGACGGAAGAAAATCTCCGCTGAGAAGATATAGTTTTAACAATTACAGTATCATTCGCAGATCACCATATAATATATATCTGTTTGGATTTTCTGTTACTTTCACAGCAAGCCCGCAAGCTTTTCCTGCTTTGCGGTTTAATTTAAGATAACGTGTCTTGGTTTCTTTCATTAATATTTTATTTCAGTAATTAGTAGCAAACGAACTTCTCACCAGTTTTTATCGGAGGCAGGTATAAATTCCAAAACAGTATTTCATTTTATCGTTCTGGGGCTGTGAGGAGGATTAAAATGACATTTTGCTGCCCACTGTAATGAAATAGTAGGAATACTCATTTATAATTTAGAGATATTATATCAATACAATCTATTATATCGATGATTAATAAATGCGGCAACAAAGTTGCTATTTTCGTAAGTCAGGAAAATTCTTCTTTTATCAATAAATAAGTAAGTAAGTAAATAAATAGATAAAACGAAATAGGTACATAATACATTAGCAATGCGACAGCTATATACGTAGGAGAATGCTGTCTTATATGACATTAGCGATATCACGAAATTATAGTAACTTGGAAGCTACTATTCTAAATAAAACGAACGACATTAAACAGCAACGATGAAATCTACTTACTAAACGGATTGTTTTCTTCAAGAGATCCGTCTATCTTCCCATTGGGGTGTATTTGCAAATGATACTTTGTTGCACAGTACAGCTTTCTGTGTCTCGGTGCTCCACCGAGGTGCTCGTAGACTCCACCGCGTCCCCCAGCATCTCTCCGCTGCCTTGGGTCACACTCCTGCCTTTTGGCACAAGGCGCCCTGGATGTCCTAGTTAGCCTCGAAGACAATTCCTGATAACTGGGATCCAAGAAACTCAGCAACAACAAGACCAGAATTATAACCATTGTGGCATGGCCGAAAATCTTAGTCTTTGTGCAAGAAAACAGAAAACTGACACAAGGGGTCCCATTAAAAAGTCTTATTGCCTCTGGCTCGGCAAAAAAAACATAATGATCCAGCTTACGAAACAGTGCCAGTTTTATCTGCCCGGATCTCTTCCCTTTATTTGTAGCGATCTTGTAAACCCGCGATCATCGATTAGGGCCAGCGAAGTGAAACAAACGAGGATTAGTCGTGCTGTCGTTCTTGGGTCCCATTTGCTCTCCAAGTAGTCGGCATGCTGGAAAAAGCCAGTGAATTTCACAAGGAGGCTATCGTGAGATTTCGTTGATGCTCAGAAATAAAAGAACCTTCCAGCAACAATGGGCTGAACTCCGACCAATTGATACAAAGGAGAAGGGAGGCAAGGTATCAGTCTTGTGTGAACTATGAGAGTGCAGCACAGATAAAATTACACAGCACTACACACAGTGGCTTATTGCGGAAAACCGCATCACAAAGAGCGAGCCTTCTGAGGGCACAGTTTCTTCTGCGCTCCCCTTTTGAAAGACCCAAAAGGCCAATTATACATTGGAAAATTATACACTGTGCGCTTCGCCATGGACATTGCCCTGGTCTGTCACAATCAATGCTTAGGTACAACGTGCCAACTAACGCTACACAATTATAAAATGAAGCGATTTGCATATGTGTCTCGTAAAGATGCACATACAAAACACGTAGTATACCGTTTTTGGGGCTCATTCATAATATATACATAATACATGCATGTTTCATTATTCTTAAAGCATTCATATGAATAATAACAAAGAAGGCCGATCCTTAAGTTAAAAATGACAAGAGCATGATTCCAGCAAACGTTTGTTCACTGTAGCTAGAAAATGATAATCCAAAATATTTTTTCCATACGAATGCGATCACAACGTCATATAGTTTACATTAATATCGCGCAATGAGTTTAAGCAGGACAATGTACACGCTAAATGTAACCACCTCTATTCTTTATTTAGAGACGTTGTACTGATACGCTAAAACATCCATAAGCCAGACGTATTTTAAGAAGTGCACTGTCTTATCTATAAACAGAAATGACATAATCGCCTTTTCAAATACACGTAATATAAAGAACGACCAGTGCAAAGTAAAGATCGATTCATCTGACAAGTCTTTCATAACTTGCTGTAACAAGATACTTCCTCTTAGTCGGCTTCATTAAAATAAAGAAATTTTACATCCAGTACGATAGAGTTTCTTAGACGTTAAAAGGGAAGGGGGAAACGAGAAAAACGATTTTAACAAGCTACAAAGTACCCAAAGAAAAACTAATCATTTTTCTTAACTCTTTATCCAATGGGATGTTTCTAAAACCATAGTCGTTCGGGTGCATCCTCGAAAGCTGCATCAGAAAAGTATCCGAGAACTGTATTCCACGATATTGCCGACATGCAGAATGAAGGCAGCTGCGAATGAGTCTCAGCGATTTTACGCATATAATGCCAAAACCAGAGTTATATTATCCCAAGAGCTCATCGCCATTAAAATGAACAGGTTAACATAGCCTACGTTTTCTTCTGTCCAGTGTATCGGCCCTTGCTCGTGTAATCCTACAGTAAGTCCACACACGATGCCCTGTGGCTCCACTCTGTGCAGAATAAGATAATGCATACTGCTGCTGACTATCCCTTTCTTAATATTAAAGCCCTGGGTAGGTTGCAGCACGTGGGCGGAAGACTAACACGCAAACGACTATTGCTTAAATTGCTTCCATCTTGGTCGCATTATGGTTACCATTTTCATAATTAGCACCATCATCTACAAATCTCGTGCCCTCTGGCTTTATACCAGTGATTAAGCTACAATGCTTCTGAGAAACGCGCAGTGCATTTGTCTCCTCTTGCAGTTTATCAAGCATCTCTCTTATGTCATAGTTCACTATAGAGTAAAGAAAAGGTGGCAGTGCCACTTGGGTATTACCCCTCACTTATGCGCCTCTGGCCTTTGGCGAATGAGACAACAACACAGTTAAACTTCATCCAAGTGATGTATATCATAGGCTTTCTGGCGACCGATTCTGAAGGAGTTCTTTTAATGTGGTTTGATTCTGACAGAGGGTGGGACTTTTGATGTGGTCTTCTGTTTCTTTCTGGAAGTATTTTAATTATGGTCTATAGCCGCCCACAACGCTTCACAGTAATAATCAGAGAGCAGTCTGATTTCGTCCGGCCCTGGAGAGCAGAATGCCTGTGACCCTCGTAAATCCCGTCTGCCTCCAAAAGGTCCTTCATGGGAAATTCATTACAAAATCGAATGTTTAATCATGTAGTTAACAGTAGAATCATCTCCAATTTTGTTGTCTTGTTTCATATCATCACACTTAATATTTAACATTATAGTTATCAAATTATAAGACAGGCTAATAAAATGGCTTTTAAGTTGTATTTAAATGGATGTGAATGACCGTTTAAGGCGGGAAATATATAATTTGCTACAGGTGACCAGTAATCTCACTGGACCCATAATCACCTGTTACATGGCGCTTCTTGCATTAATGGACATCAAATTAAGACATTTAGATTGCCAGAGAAAATAAGCACATGCGTTAATGCATGATCCCAATACCCTCAATGTGTTACAGAAAATCGATTTTAAAATTAGGATATTTAAAGCTGATTATTGACCATTAATATTATTTATGTATCATTTAAATAAGAGAGCTGGCGTGATCGTGTTAAGTTTTACTGTAGTTTACCTTACCTGTTTCGAAGCTTTTACAAAGTACTTAGTTCATTTATAGTACTGTACAAAATGCTTGGGACATTTGAATGCCGTCAAAATGGATAGCCTACCTGTTAAGTTTTAACACAGATTTTTATACTGTTACTCGGAAACAATAGGTCTACTATTGTTCTTCATGTATCATCCTATAAAATGAAGCGCATCACCGTGGCAAACCAACATTACAAACTAGTATAACAGGCGTTCAATCCACGAAATAATACATTGAGTGCTGGTAAAATCTTTTTTAAAACCAGCCCTTAATGTCTATATCTGTGGAAACGATGGACTACCATTAAATGTAAAAATTGGGCTAGGCTGACTTAAATTACATGTTAAATAATAAACCGAACGTGGCAAGAAAAAAAATATATGTATAGATAAATGATACCTGTTAATCCCCAGTGGGAGCGGTTTGTCAATAAAATGCACCCTCCCTCTACAGTTTAAAGCCATTAAGGTGTTGAGACGCGTGGCTTTCTGACTCACCTCAAGGTAATCTTCGGGTATTAAGTGCAAATTACGCGAACAAGGGGGTGAAAACTATAACATCGTATACACAACAGCGATGTGTTTGTATGGTGTAAAGCAAAAGATTTTTTTAAGTGTCGATGGGAACGAGCTTTAGAATTTTCATTTTATTCACGGACAATATTTTTCTTAGAATTTAAATCGTAGTAGGTTTTTAATGATTGAATGTTGCAGTTTTATGTGATACATGGGAAACCTTTCGTTGCATTCCTTAATTGATGCGCACAAACGCTCTGCCCGTCATTATGAAGTTCGGTATCCACCGGCTCTTTTTTTCTTGCCTCCTTCCAATAATCCAAACCAAATGAAAGTGACCTTTGAACCTTTTTGCTGTAGTTTTTTCTCATGCCATGGTTTCTTTAGTGCGCTAGTGATCTGAGGGCCAGGCCGGGCAGCAGCCACTCTCCCAGACGGGGCTGCCTTTCGTCCCCTGACAAATCGCGGCTGAGCCCCCTTTGTCCTGCCTCACTTTGATCTCACCTGCTTGTCAGGGCAGAAAGAACCTCCCGTACAGTTTGAACGCGTTGCAAACAAATTGGCAACCATTTCATTCCCATAGCCCATTTCAGAAGGTCAGTGAAGAAACGTTAACCCTTTTATTTACCCGCACCTCGCACTTACTGCGTGCCGATTCTTAAAACAACACAGGAAACCGCAAACGAGACATGAATATACGACAATAATCTGATATACTGGATCGTGCATTTGAGTTAGTAATGTGAATGCACACAGTATTTACTGTTCTACAATAATTCTTTTATTTCTAAATTATGTAATCCATATGATGTAATTTATTTTCGTAAATGCAATCAAAATACCTGTCAGGCAAACATCTCTTGAGAGAAGACTGGAAATTTCCGGTGTTTAAAGTCCATTTATGTTGAGGGGAATTATACGTTACAAAGGAACATTTCAGTCAAAAATAGATTTATATTAACTTTAAATGTTTTTCACACTTGATTTAAGCATGGCGTACTCAGGCATATGCTACTTATCAGAAGACTTTAAATGTATATGTCACAGAGTCAGTCAGTGTACGTTTTAAATCAGTATTTAAAATAAAAGTCTAAGGTTAACTGCCACATTTATTATTATCTAATGGTTCCGTACCAGTTTTCAAATTGCAAAAAAAAAAAATGTATTCAGGTATTATACTGCATTAATTTGGCTATCTTGTGAAGAATAAATGAATCAATATACAGTACAAAATAGGCAATGTAGGTTATAAAATACAAATAATTGCTAAGTTGAGTTCCAAATGGACGCGGTAATATGAAATCTATCACTGTCTGCTTTTATGAGTTTGTGGAGGTTAACAGACCACAAATAATTTGCAGTGTCCAGAAAGACACTACAGTAGAATCCTTAGTATTGCTGTTGTTGGCAGACATTTAAGTAAAGAAATAGAATTGGGTTTTATAAAGGTTTTTGACATATTCTAGTCTGTCTAGTATGTCTGGGGCTGTAATGTACCTATGACATATGTGGGCATCCTGATGTCCGCAGTAATGCATCCATAGTGACGGGATACTGGACCTCGGTACGCTGTCACGGAACCGCAGCCGGGTCTGAGTGACAGTGACGCAGCAGCTGTCGGTGGCTCATTTGAAACTCAAAGTTACCTAATTTCCCTTTAATATAAAGGCTTTGACGCAGGGCTGGGGTGCCCAGCAGGGGCTTTTGAATGAGAAAGCTACTTATTTATAGTTAAAAAGATGGATAGCCCAGAAGCAGTGGCACTATGTGTATTGTTCCTCACTCCCTTTAGAAAACACTGTAGTGACATTTATATGGACCTTAACTGGGCCTTTTCTTGGCACTCATTGTGTTTCCATATGATGTTAGTTTGTCTTACAGTGTGGTTGGCGGGGGATGGTAAATCCAGCTACTTAGCCATGGGCCCCTAATTTAATTCTTTTTTTTATGATTTATTTTTTATAATGGGCTCCTTTCATTTTTAATTTGTCATGCAGACAATGTAACGCTTTGAAAAAGATTTTAGAAAATCCAAAAACCACTTCCCTTTAATTGCATAATAAAGATCAAACCAAACTGATATAAAGTGAGTTTAATTGGCTGAAAAAAAAATGCATGAGTCATTTCACAACATGTAATGGCCACCAGTGACTCACCTGTTTAACAAGAATGTGTGAGAACAGTTTCACTGTCATGGGGATTTGTAGAAAGGAGCAACAAGCTTGTTCCCGATCAGGCAGAGGCTGAGTGGCTAAAAAGGCTTTGTTATTTAGATCCAGTAACACTCTGTGTTGTTTTTTTTAAGGAGTCTCTTAGTAAAGGGATTTTCAAGATCGTAGCTCTGCATGATTTCACTCACCTAATGACCTGAAATTGCGCCAGATTTAACACACATATTCGTTTACAAACAACCCTCTACCCGAAACACGTCCAATAGCCACGGCCATCTGAGGCATTCATTTATTCATACTAGTGGCTATACAACGTAATGAATAGATTCAATTTCTTTGTAAAGGGTAAAACACTCAATAACAATCACAGGAACATGATTCATGATCTCAAATTATTAGACTATAATAATATATATAAACTGCTCTGCACTTCCCTTTGTTTAGATTCGGAATAACATTAAATGTGCTAAGCACTCTTTACAGTAAGAACCACAACCTACCAACTGTGGAACTTTGGCTTTCTTGGCCTGGGCCTCTGCGACAGGTTCCTTTGGCTGAGCCAGTAGCCAGTAGGCAGCCTGCTACTGGCCTGCTTCATGAAAGTTGACAGATGTCTGTCCTAAAGGTACTTATCACTTTAGCGGTGTTTGCTGATGTCTTTCTGGGGTTTTAAGCTGACAGGACAGATCTGTGTTAACACCACATGTTTTATTGCTAAGCTGTTGATAGGAGGCTGTCTTGAGATTCAAGGCTCAACGGTCCCTCTAGGTTCTGTCACCTGTGTGTTTATGTTCAGAAAGTTCTTCCTCTTCTTCTTATGATAATTATTATTATTGATGCAATATTCATATGCAGTTGAAATCAGAATATTGCTCTAAGTAAATAAACATTAGATATTAGCATATGATACAGATTTAGGTCAGCGCTGTATATGGAAAGTGTCATTTGATTATTGTTTACTTGATTTCTAGGCAAGTGGTTAACTTTTGCATGTTTATGACATTGAATTTGGTTACTTAGTTCCAGTATTATCATTTTATATCTGTATTTTATGTGTACATTTTATGTATACGTTTTATATACATACATACATACATACATGCATTGACATGTAAATAATTTGACAAGAAAGTATATAAGAGTTTGACATGTGATGGATAAAATGACTGTTTATAGTCTGATTCATCTGGCTACAACCCATTCGAGAGATGGTCGGAAATGCTACCACACCAAGACTAATGGATGCTAATGAATCCCAGATATTAGGGGGAAAAGGGCTTGTTAAAAAAGATCATGGGCTTTGCAGGATGGCTGGGCTGAAAATACAGCCTCCCCCCCACCCCAAAGGCCTTAATAAGTTAAAGAATGCACAGAAATTTGGAGAGGCCACCACTAGAAAGTACAACTCTTTATCCGTCTCAGCCCATTTCCTGCAAGCGCATGGTCTATCTTCTGCTACCTTTTTTATAAAAGCTTTCATCATCCATCCATTCTTCCATTTCCTCAAATACTTTTATATCTGTTTATATTTTATATTAGAGAGTCTATTGTATTATATTTTAAGGCAATCAGTTAAATTCAGTTACATCTTTTTTTTTTTACCACATTAGATTATGATAGGGCTATTTGTATTAAAATTTTGTTTAGAAATATGAAAATTATTTATGTAACTAGTACTAGTAAAAAATGACTTACCTGAACATATTCCATAAAAATCAGTCCTACTCATCAAGAAAGTTTTATATTTTTTAATTTCAGATTCATGCAATTACAAAAGTTAAACCTAAAATCTTCATAGCTTGCACCAGTTCCTGTCTCTTTTAACTGTTCGCACAGCTACCAGAACACACTACTCTGCATGGTCGGTGTTGTAGTGGGAAGTCCAGTCAACACGCTACCACCATAAAATTAGCGCTAATTGACGCTCAGATAATAGTGGAAAAAAGCAGCATCTTTTTTTAGCTCTCTTTGTTGTGGTCAGGCCTCTGGGACCGGAGGATATGACTTGCCAATTCACAGATGAATAATGACAGGATTGTTTGTCAGTCAGACCATGAACAGGTGTTCTGGGACTCAGGACTGTAAAGTTAGAGGCTGGTGCTCAGGACTTCAGAGCAAAGCTCTCTGGTTACAAGTGTCTACAAAATCCTGCTCAGCACGAAGCAGGCTCTGGTCACCAGAACGATACTCTGTCTGAATGAGCTTCCCCGTGGTGCTTCTGGGTGGACAAACTGGGTGGTAATTCTAGATTTTGTAGGCGTGCACACACATGCTTTACCATGGTGAAGCACTTGCTGGCTCATATCCACCCAGGAAAATAACAAGCTCTTCATAAAGGAATAAATGTGATAATGGAAGTAATTGTTGCTTAGTTTAAGCACATACTTGTTATTTTAGTTTTTAAGCTGCTTGTAGTGGCTCTTATGGTTAAAAATCTGTTTTAATATTTATTTTGAACTGCCGTTCAAAGCCCAGGATGAGCAGTGGTCATTGTAGAAGCTGCACACAACATTAATGTATGTGAGTCTCAAACCATTACCATGCAGTGTTAGTCAAGTTTGAGGGTCATAACTGTACTTTGCCTGGAGAAAGCGTGCCTGTTTGTTAGTGACGCATACCTTAATGACCAGAGAGCTCGTTAAGATGTGACACATGAAGTTTGGGCTAAATGGAGTGGGCGTAAGCTATTGTCTGTGTGAATCTCGCCCCCCTCAGCAATCTCTAGGACATACTTTGCTTTGTGTAACTATTTTAGAGGAGATACCAAGGACACAGCATGGAAACAGACCTTTGCTAAGGTTAAGGGCTTTAATTGTTGTTAGTTTAGCCAAAAAATAGGCCCTGAAACATTGTCTTTGTATACAATGATGGCCATCTTTAATGCATTTTTTCCCCGTTTTATCATTCCCAGCATGCTTTCACTCAAGATGCTTCTAGTAAATTCCTTGAAAGATTGCCTAGCAATGACAGCATTTCTGATGATGGTTATACATGTTCAAGAACACATTATTACCACTTTCAACGAGTAAAAGATACTGGAAACAAAGCTACATTACAGCCATACCCCGTAATTTCCAACGTGATCATTTTCACCACATTTGGGTATCGAGTTATTCTGCAGTGAATTACATTACACTCTAAAACAAATGGGAGAAAGTGGGAACAGACAAAATGAGTGTGGATCTGGAGCAGCTTGTAACCCTCAGCATGCGGAGTGTTTCTCCTGGGCCCAAACAAGGCCCTGGGACGAAGCCTAATGAGAAGCAGAGCGTTCCCCAGACTGCTGCCCGCTCTCCTCCACTCCCTGTTTACTCTCGCTGAGGAAGTCTGGAGCTGTGCTGTTTAGCATACCTCCATAAAGACTCCATATGCCACGTCTGAAGATACAGCGATCGCAGTGAAGCAGATCTCTACATGCGGGTCTCTGCTGGGTGAAGGAGAATGTTCGGTGATGAAAAACGGAGAGGCTGAAAGGTCAACAATTTCTGAGATTATGTGTGAGTGAAATATGGCGAATGTGTAGTGTTACAAATGCTATTAAATGGTCTCAATAATGTGATGAATAATTATGAAATCCTTTGCTTGTTACATTTTACCCCTTAGTACTGAAAAATGCGTCAATAACATATACACAGAACGCTAAATGTATGCGAAAAATCAGCAATTATTTTTTTAAATATAAAATCTCGCTTCTGTTGAAGTGTTAACGTTGTTCCCCAGTGGCCACCTCATTAAAGTAAAAGATACTCAGGACCAGTAAGTACATGTGTGGTTTCCTCCACCCCAGTGAGGTGCAAGATATGCAGGGCCAGCGAATATACATGCATTCCTCATGCGGCCTCGCATTTGCCAGAGCAGTCAGCTGAGCATTACTCAACGTGACGACAAGCTGCTTTGTCAAAAACCTAATTGTGGCCATGTGTAATGTTTCACTCGAACGTCTTGAGATTGCAGTTTAATAAAGCACCTTAGAGGCCATCAATCAATGTTCCCATGCTGACCAGGAAGATATATGATCTCCAGGAGGAACCTGACAGCTTCCCTGAAAACCACGTAGCTCCATGCAGAGGGGTAAAATCAACATGCTTCCCAGCTGAAATCTGGGGATCCAGATGGAACTGGAACCAACAAGCCGGTGGCATCTCTCGGACGTACAGTTGCGGGAAAGCATCCGGTAGATGGGGAAACGCAGGGATGCTGTGTCTGTCGGAGGTTACCCTTATCCTGCGAGCGATCTGGAGAACTGTAAGGACTTTTAATATAAAACAAAACCATGTAAAAAAAATAAGCGGTTCCATATTCAAGGATGAGAAATTGAAATTGCGTCTGTCTAACGTCATTGGAACAGACGAAGTGTGGGGAGAGTTCTGCGTTCCTCTCAAACAAACAGCCCAGCTTTTGCTGATTATCTGCAGAGGTCTGCACAGTAGGCAGGTGAGCCTTCCCCTGCGAAACTAAATAGGGCACAGGGGACGTCTCTCTGCTTTCAGCCAGATCTCTTCAAGAGGACTGAAGCCATTAGCAGCCTTAATATACTGCATTACCTTTCCAGCTACTTGTTGCCTCTTTGTTGTGATACCTACTTAAAATATCAAAGCTGCGAAAGATTCAATAAGATATTTGAAAGCTGAGAAACACAGGTTTTATGTGACAACACCAAATCTCCCCCCTCCCCCGTCTCTCCCCCCCTCCCCCCCCCCCCCCCCCCCCCCCCCCCCCCCCCCCCC
>JABJVP010000339.1:0-12288 GCA_026770825.1 Brienomyrus longianalis
GCCGCCACGATCTCACAATACAACAGGGATGCCTCATGTGGGGTGTTAGAGTGATTGTGCCACCTAAACTACGCCCCCGTGTTTTGAAAGAGCTCCATACAGCACATCCAGGTGTAGTGAGAATGAAGACCTTAGCTCGCAGTTATGTTTGGTGGCCTGGCATCGACTCTCAAATCGAGCTTCAAGCTAAAGCCTGCCATGCATGTCAGCATGTACAAAAAGATCCTGGTTTAGCACCGTTACACCCTTGGAGTTGGCCATCCAGTCTTTGGGGAAGGACACACGTGGACTTTACAGGTCCACTTGAAGGACATATATATCTGGTCATTGTGGACGCACATTCCAAGTGGCCTGAGGTGCACATCATGGACAGCACCACAGCCAGTGAGACCATACAGGTGCTTAGGGGCCTTTTTAGTCGCTATGGCATTCCACACATTTTGGTCAGTGACAATGGACCTCAGTTCTGTTCTGAGGAATTCAGCACATTCCTGAAGTCCAATGGTGTCAAACACATCCGCTCAGCGCCGTACCATCCTGCCACCAATGGCTTGGCGGAGCGTTTTGTGCAGACGTTCAAACATGCCTTAAAATCATCCAGAGGAACAACACCGGTGCAGCAACGCCTTGATACATTTCTTTTGACATACTGCAACACCCCCCACGCAACAACAAAAGAGACGCCAGCTATGTTGTTCGTTGGACACAAGCTGCGCTCTCGACTGGATTTTCTGAAACCCAGTGTGGCTGGAGCGGTGCACCAGTCACAGGGCGCTCAACAGCAACGCCGTCTCCAACGCTCTAAAGAGAGACAATTTGGGGTTGGGGTGCCAGTTCTCGTGCGTGATTATAGGAAGGGGAAGGATAAGTGGACACAAGGTGTGGTGATGAAGAAAATTGGACCAGTGTCGTACAAGGTAAATATAGGAACACAAGGGGTATGGAAACGCCATTTGGACCAGATGCTGGCTCGTTCTGAGTCAGTGCCTCAACAGTCTGTAGTGCAGATGCCTGTGAGTCCTCCGTTGTTACTACCGCAGAGTGATAGTAACAACACACTTAACCCTAGTACACCTCACCATAGAGAGGATGCTGAGCAAGTTCCTGAGACCATCACTAAAACTCCACATATGGAACACACACAGGTAACAGAGACTGTAAGATGCTATCCTGTGAGGATTACTAAACCACCAGTACGGTACCGTGATGAGTGAGCTTATAAAAAAAAAGTGTTAATCACGAATGTTTGGTTCTGAAATTTAATAATAATAATAAAAAAAATGTGTCTCTTATGTTGGGCAAAGAGGAATTACTCCTAAGTAAATGTTCTGTGTTTATTAACAACAAATCTTAGTGGGGAGGGATGTTATGTATGAACCTTGAATATATGTTCTAAAAGGTTTCTACCAGTAGATGGCGCTAAGTAAGTCTGCGTGTGTAAGTTGTAGCGTTCTATTATTCAATAAAGAAGCGCGCGAATGAAGCGCGTAAAAAGTTGGCTCCAACCTTTGTCTGTGTAGCTCTATGTGTAATGCAAGTGTGCATATTGACACTAAAAGGGAGCAACATAACACTGCCCACTGACTTCTCTGGGGGCCCTAAACTGACATGGGTAGGGGGCCCTAAGCATTTTTTTGGAGCTGAAAGGGAAAGTAGAGGGAATTAAAAACAATGGAACACCAATAATATGCTGATCAAAGCACGGGGTACCAGCGGTAAAACTTACTGATCAGGGTGGGAGTGGGAGTGCTGTTAGTAAAATTTGCTGATCAGGGAGAGGGGGTATTGTGCCAGCCAAATAATTAGCCAAATTTAACAAGTTAAAACTGTTCCCTTTATTGCTATGGTTAGTCTTGAATTTTTGCCTACGCTTGTTTGTGTTCTCTCCATGTCTGTTCATACAGTAATTTGTGTATCACTCTAGTGTTATAGAATTAAAGTCACAGGAAATGTAATGTTTGCACTATTTTCTTCTTCTGTTAGGCTACTTTGTGATGATGGTTCGTTTGGCTGTGAAACAAGTGGTACAGTAGACTCCAGTGATTGAAAGGTAGTGTGTCGTAGAAAAATCAATGATAATGCAAATACGATTGTAATTTCAATCAGTAATTACTAAAGAAATTTATGACACTGTTGATTTAACTACAATGATTACAATGATTAATTGCTGCTTTGAAATAGTAATTATACTGAACATGTAAAACAATAATGCAAGCTGGCTTAAGTAATGGGTTTTCACTTTAAAAGTCAGATGAAGAAAGCAACTGAAAACAGCCTGTCGAGGTTTGGTTGGGAAACCATAAGAACAATGGGCTTCTAACAGGTTGACTTTGCCTTGAACTGATAACAGAGCAGAAGCACCTGGTGTCCAACAATATCCAGCCCCTCCTTTAGCTGTCTGTAAACTGTTGTGTTTTTTTGTTATAAAAGAGATATGCAGTTGTTATTCAGGGAGCAGATCACGAGACGCATGAAAGACTGCTTAATTTTTGTTCCTCCAAAGCTTTGCAGTAATAAAGTGATGTCAGACTCTTAAACAAATCGACTTCAGCAAAATTTCTAGCACAAGGGCTCCCTGCAGCATGGTGCAACAATACTAAGCTGCCTGTGGAAGGAAAGCCATTGTTCTTAACCACAAAATATGCCATTATGGCAAAACATCTCTCCAAAATGTTAATCTCTTGATTTTCTCAAATTAATCCTGATTTCTCCCATTTTCAAATTTCTTTCATGACATGGAATGCATATGAACACATACAAAGGATAAAGAATGTTTTATTGTGATTATGAGAGTGAAATGTGGTGTTTGGATCCTGGAATAGGTAGGAATAATGAAGTAAAAATAAAATACAAAACAACAATACAATGAATAAAATAGGGTAAAAATAAAATAACATTAGGATAAATAATGACATTAGGTGAATATCTATAACTAAGAATATAAAGTGAACAGCATGAGTGTAGAAGAAATTATGGAGGTCTGACCAAAATACATGCTCTGATATGTAACACTAGCTGCAGAAGCAGCAACATGTGAGTGTAAATTCACAATAACAAAGTAATAAACTATTGCAGCAATGCCATGACATGTAACACTGATGATTGTACCATGTATGATAATTCACAGCATTCACAGAAGCCGGATACGTCCCAACCATAGATTGGGCCGTAACAGTGCCAAAGTGCAGAAGTTAACAATTGCAGTGATATCCTGATGTATAATATGATAAGTAGTCCTTTTAATAATTGTTTTACTGAGATGCAGAGTTTATCCGTCTTATGGAAAAAGCTATTCCTCAGTCTAGAGGTTCGCGTCCTGATGCTGCGTAGCCTCCTACCTAAAGAAAGGCAGACAAACAATGAATATCTGTCTGCAGCAGAGCAGTTACCATTCAAAAAGTGATGCAGCAGTTGAGGATGTAACATACACCTGTGGAAGGATGTGAGGACTGAGGTGTCAAGGCCAGCGTGCTTCGGCCGTCTCAAAAAGCAGTCATGGACCTTCTTCACAAGGCTGGCTGTGTTGATGCCCCAGGTGAGGTTCTCAGAGATTTTTACTACCAGGTATTTAAAAGAGGAGACCACCTCAACAGCTATGCCTCCGATGAAAATTGGTGGAAGGTGTGGTACCAGTATTTCTAAGGTCCACAGTCATCTCCTTTGTTTTCTTCGTATTGATGAAGAGGTTGTTTACTTTGCACAAGGCCTCGAGTTTTTCAAATATTTATTTTAACATTTTTATTTTAATATTCAGAGAGAGCAGGCCTGGTGGCATTATAGCTAATGTGCTTTATTTTTGATTATCTGATTTTACAGTACTCAGTTTCCAGGTAAATAAACATATGTTTGTGTTTCAAATAAAAGTGAAATCTGTGTATTTGTGTACTGCACAGTCAGACCTTAATACCATTGCTAAACATTGGTTTCATTTCATCTTGGTGAACATAATGACTTTCAGAAATCGAAGAGAAACTTTAAACATTATACTTTATGTCAGGATCCGTCGCGATCGCTGGGTGAAGTGGGTGATTGCACGGGCAGGTGATGCAAGCAGAAAGCAGGCAGGCAGAATCACGGGGAAAACTGGGGGTTTATTCAAGGTACGGGCAGGACGGAACGGAATAGAACAAAAGCTCGAACATCGACTAACATCAATGATGGACAAGGAACAAAGGCAAGACATTGACTGAAATAGACAGGACTAGGCAAAAATAATCAGACACAAATGGGCTAGATTGGGGAAGCACACGTGGATAATCGGGGACGTGGCACATATGAGGAGCGGACGAGCTGGGCATGACAAAACCCCCCCCCCCCCCAAAGGCATGCTCTCCGGGCGCGCCTCAGGGGAGGCGACAGACAAGACGAGGGAGAGGGGACCTGGAAAAGAAGAAACAAACCATTAATGGGGCACAGGGAACAGGACGGACAGACAAAACTGACAGAGGAGCATAAGCCATGACAGGACTTGACACAAGAGGGGAAAGGCAGAAAAACATGAGGAAGGGAGACACAGAGGGAACAGGTGGAACAAAAGGGCCGGGAGTGAACGGAGGGAACACTGGAGGATGAGGAGCAGAGATGGGAGGAATAAACAGACGAGGAATGGAGACAGGAGGGACAAAGATGGGAGACCAGGGAGAGAAGGAGGGGGAATAAAGGGGAGCCCGGGGGAGCCCCAGTGGGCGACGGGTGGCAGCCGGAGGGGCCGCAGGTGACCGGGAGGCCGGAGCAGGAGAGGACCTCGGAGGGGCTGAGGAGGCAGGGCGAGGGACAGACGGAGGGGCCAATGAGGGAGTTGGAGGGAGCACCAGGGAAGGGGACGAGGGAGCTGAAGGGGACCCTGATGAGGGCAAGGAGAGGGGGGGAGCCACGGCAGGCGGCGATGTCCTCCAACACGCTGGAGTGTGGGCACCCGCAGCCAGCCGAGGAGCCGCAGCCGGGGAGCCTGCAGGCGACTGACGAGGTGCCAGAGGTGGGAGCGAGGCAGGGCGACGAGGCCTCGGAGTGGGATCCGTAGGTGATTGCCGACCCGGAGGCCCAGGACCCGCAGGTGCCGTCCGAGCCCCAGCAAGGACGAGCCAGGGGGGAGGGTGGGTGGACGCCGGGGCGAGGGCGGAGGAGTCACCAGAAGTGTCCCCGAGAGGTCCCACTCAAGCTTCTCTACCTCTAAGGGAGGAGCGGTGGTGGGGTCGTCTGGGACCTCCTCGGGGACTGGGACAGAAGGGACTGGAGTCACAGGGGATACAGTCACTGGTACAGGCAGAGGGAGTGCCCCGGGTGTGGGTGTGGGAGTTGCAGGCAGAGGGAGCGCCCCGGGCGTGGGTGCGGGAGTTGCAGGCAGAGGGGGCTGCTCGGGCCATGCAGGAGCTGCAGGAGGCGGAGGGAGTGCCTCGGGCTCAGCTGCCGCAGGCGGTGGAACTGGCAGGTCCCATGCAGGCGAGACGGGCATGGCCCCTTTAAGCGTCTGGGGCACACGTGGGATAGTGTCCCACACCACGCTGGCCCCCTTATTGGCCAGCCACTCGGGCCAGAAGAAATACCGCTCGAGGGGCGGTGGCAGCTCCGCGGCGGCTGGGCGCTTTCCCCGGATGGGGGAAGCTGCCTGCGCGGGCAGTTTAGCAGCGCTGGTGTAGATCTCCAAACTGCCTGGAGAGTCCTCCAGAACATCAGCGAGAAGACAAGCAGGGACGAGCGCGCATGCCCCCAGGACAATCGACGAGGCGATCGCCGGCTTTCTCCTCTTCTTCTTCCGCCGGTTTGCAGTGGGAGGCTGCGCCGTCTTCGTCGAGACGGACGGCGAGGAAGCAGCCTCTGTGCCGCATGATATGGCTAGCCTGAGTCTCCGCTCCGTGAGCCGTTGGACTATCCGCTGGAGGTTGGCACGTACCTTCTCCAGGAGGTGCTCGCCCTCCGGTGAGGTCATCTCCATCAGGAGATCTGTGCTGCGGTTGGTGAACTCTAGCGCCACAGGGTCCTCTTGGACCTCAGGCTGGTTCAGCTAATAATACGTCTCCTGCAGCAGACCGAAATGCTGGTCCTCGGTCTGCTGCTGTGCCTCTTTGTTTGGGTCCGTCATTCTGTCAGGATCGCTGGGTAAAGCGGATGATCGCACGGGCAGGTGATGCGAGCAGAAAGCAGGCAGAATCACGGGGAAAACTGGGGGTTTATTCAAGGTATGGGCAGGGCAGGACGGAACAGAACAAAAGCTCGAACATTGACTAACATCAATGACGGACAAGGAACAAAGGCAAGACATGGACTGAAATAGACAGGACTAGGCGAAAACAATCAAACACAGCTGGGCTAGATCAGGGAAGCACACGTGGATAATCAGGGGGCGTGGCACACATGAGGAGCGGACGAGCCGGGCATGACACTTTACGCTTTTAATTTTAGTCGACTTAACTGTAGTTTTAGTCAACTGTAATCTAATGATATTTAGTCAACTAAAACTAGACTAAAATTAAAATAATTTAAATGACTAAACTATGACAAACTAAAGTACATTTTAGTCAAAAGACTATGACTAAAACTAAATAAAAATTTGTCAAAATGAACACTGGATGGGGCTGTTGAGATGTGAATTCTAACAAATTGGGGCCTGTTTGTTAAAAAGATCCTAAGAACACAGAGTCATATACATTTCGCGAAACACGGACCTCGTTCCTCCGTTCCTGTCCAGTTCATCCATCCCGCTCTGAACCAACATCTAAGGTAGGCCATTCCGTATTTTTGGGGATATCATAGGCGCAGTTAACAGTACCCATCAAAGTTACTTTCGCCGAGGAATCACAATCAGTAAAGGCTCTCATTGATTCCAGAGCCGCAGGCAACTTCATAGAGCTAGCCTTAGCACACAGATTGCAGATCCCATTACAACCCCTCGCCAGTCCTATCTCGGTTTTGGGTGTTAACAGGGAACCCCTACTCCAAGGAAGGATTAGCCATTGCACGTGTCCCATCACTCTGCGGGTGGGTGTACTTCATACCGAGAGTCTGACCCTTTTAATCCTTCCCAAAACTAAAGATCCTGTCATCCTGGGCCTTCCGTGACTGTGAGACCACGATCCCAGAATCTGCTGGTCCTCTGGGGAACTTGTATCCTGGTCTCGCCGATGCTATTCTCGTTGTTTTGCTGTGCCCTTTTGTGCTTCCCTAGTAGAAAGCCCAGCCTCAGAGGATCATACCTCCATTCCTGAGGAATACATGGATTTCCAAGATGTCTTCAGCAAGTCCCTGGCCTTCCAACTGCCACCACATCGTGACTGTGATTGCGTGACCGACCTCTTCGAGGGAGCCCCACTCCCAAAAGGGAGGCTCTATCCCTTATCTGTCACCGAGGAAGCTGCAATGGAGGAATATGTCCATGAAGCCTTGACGCAAGGTATAATCTGACCGTCGACATCGCCCACCACTGCCGGGTTCTTCTTCATAAAGAAGAAGGACAGGGGGTTACGCCCTTGTATCAACTACAGGTCCCTTAATGGCATAATGGTCAAGCGGAGGGAACCGCTGCCCCTGATACCCTCCGCTCTAGAGCAGTCACGAGAGGCAATGGTATTTATCAACCTCGATCTCCACAGCGCTTATAACTTAATTCGTATACGGGGAGGGGATAAATGGAAGACTTCGTTTATAATAAACACCGGTCAATACAAATACCGGGTCATGCCTTATGGTCTTGCTAACAGCCCCTCCATTTTCCAGTCATTCATGTACACCGCATTTAGGGATATGATTAACCGGTTTGTGATCATGCACATCGATGACTTTCTGATCTACTCTTCTTCCCTCTCACAACACGTAACCCATGTACGCCAGGTGCTCCAGAGGCTGCGCGACTATCAACTGTTCGTGAAGGGAGAGAAATACGAGTTTTACCAAACGCATTTGCACTTTTTAGGATATGTTCTCTGCCCTGGAACAGTGGCCATGGATGACCAGAAGGTGACTGCGATCAAGGACTGGCTGCGACCCCGTATAGTCAAAGAGTTGCAGCGATTTCTAAGATTCGCTAACTTTTATCGCAGGTTTGTACGAGGCTTTAGCCAGGTGGAAGCCCCACTCACCTCTTGCACTCGTGGGAAAGGCATCAAGTTGCAGTAGACCCCGGAGGCTGATCGTGCCTTTCAGAAGCTGAAGGACACCTTCTGTTCTGCACCGATCCTCCAGCAACTACGTCCGGATGAGCCATTTAAGGTTGAGGTGGATGCTTCAAACACCGGAGTAGGGGTACTCATCCAAAGGGACCCGGTAACTGGTCGACGCCACCCCTGCGCTTAGTTTTCTAAGAAACGCTCCTCCGCGGAGCGCAACTACGATGTCGGCGACAGGGAACTCCTGGCCATCAAACTAGCATTGGAGAAGTGGAGACACTGGTTGGAGGGTTCATGCTACCCGTCGACTACCGCAACCTCCAATACCTGCAAAATGCTAAGAGACTGAACCCAAGAACATTAAGGCAGATGCATTATCCCAGCAATATGATCTGCCCACATCAACCGACCAAGCAGCACCCATTTTGACACCATCGTGCTTTGTTGCCACCATCTCCTGGTCCCTAGAGGAGACCTTCCGAGCCGTGAACGAACGGGCACCGACCCCTACCGGATGCTCGCCTGGACGAATGTATGTACCACCCTCACATTGTTCCGCAGTCTTCCAGTGGGTCCATACCTCACGTAGCACTGGTCATCCGGGAACCTCCGCAACCCTCCGGCTGGTGGCGTGACGATACTGGTGGCTGGGATGGAGGAGGGCTGTAGAACAATACGTCAGTTCCTGCCCAGACTGTGCCCAACTTAAAACATCGCATCTACCACCTGCGGGGCTCCTGCACCCCCTGCCAGTCCCGACATGTCCCTGGTCCCATCTAGCGATGGATTTTATTACTGACCATCCACTCTTGAAGGGGAACTCCATCATTCTTACGGTGGTTGACCGCTTTTCAAAAATGTGCTGTCTGCTTGCTCTACCTAAGTTCCCAACGGCTATAGATTTGACCGAGTTATTACTCATGTTTCACGCGTCGCTGCTGAAGCCAGTTAAGTGCAGCGTCGCACATTCCCCGGCGACAGTGGCTGCCCCTCCTCCGGACATGCTGCAGGACGGCTCCTCTGTGTACAAGGTCCGAGCTCTGTGGACTCCCGTCCCCGGGCCGGCCGTCTTCAGTATCTGGTTGATACTTGATGTTTCGGCTCGGAGGGACGTTTGTGTGTTGCAGTGGCTGACATCCTGGACCCCCACCTGGTGATGGACTTTCACGCCACCCATCCCACGAGATTGGTTCCGCGGCCGCACGTTCGTCCACGCTGCTCTCCTCGGCCTCCAGGAGGCAGCCGTCAGAAAGGGGGTATTGTCATGCTCACAAGGGCAGGGACGAGCGCCGGTGAACAATCGCCAACCACTAGCGCTACTGAAGTATTGTTGCCATTTCTGAATGCACCTTACCAAGCAATTGCTCTGTCGTTTGTCTCCCCGGTTTGTCCTGCCTGCCCGTCCTGCTCGTACGACCTGTCCTGCCTGCTCCGACCTGCCTGCACCTGCCTGCCTTCCTCACTGCTTCCTCACCGGTCCCTTTCCTCCCTTCCCATCGGAATCCCATCTCGTCAGTCTGTGTAGGATTGATCTCCCTGGCTCTCGGTCCTTGCCTGTGACTCGACCACGATTTTGGATTCCCCTCCTGGTTTTGTTTGCACTCGGCCCTTCCAATAAACCTGCTTGCCTCCGCATCTCAGCGTCCGCCTCCTCCATTCGCATCGGGTACCACACCATAATCCTGAATAGTGAATATGGGAACAGAAAAAGGATGGATGCATGGACATTATTATTTATTTATTTATTTTCAGTCAGACAGATATTACTGGACCTGGTAGTAAGTGAAACAAATCAGTCCCTACTACATAACAATCCAAAATGAAACCCTGGGTTAATATTTTCTTACATACATAAAAAAAAAAATTATATTTGCTGTTAAATAAATAGTGTTCTCTATAGTAACCTTCTTTATCTGGAGAGAAAGAAAAAAGCAGGACTGCAAGATACAAACTGCAGCATGAATATCTCGGCATATGCCAGGGGTGGGCGATCTTATCCGCAAAGGTGTGTATGTGGGTTTTCGCTGCAACTCCCTAATTATATTACTAATTAGAGGACTGACTGCCTGAAGAGCCCTCACACCTGGGTTTGAAATGGTAATGCCCATTTCTACTGTAAAGTATGACTGGCCTACAAAGTGCATCAGAAAATCATTTTGGTTTTAAATCACTGAACACAGGTCTTGGTCCCAGCATGAAGAATTGTTGCTGTCTAAGGGTCTTATTGTACCACCATCAATCACATAACTGCTTTTTGCTTGTGAAAAATTATGGCTTTTAAGTTACATGTACTCTCCTACTGGCAGCACAGTCATGCCCACATCGCATAACCCAAAAAAGATTGCATCACCATGCAAAGACTCTAATCAATTCATTGGTGTGTTTGTGGGATTGAATGGTATGTGAGTGTGCCCTGCAATGGTTTGGTGCCCCATCCTGGATTGTTCCCTACCTTTCGGCAGTAGTCTCCAGGACAGGCTCAGGACGCCCCGTGACCCAGAATAGGACAAGTGGTTACAGAAAATGGATGCACTGCAAAGTGCTTGTTGAATGATAAGCTTGGTTGACAGGCTCATGAGGTGACACATACGGTAGGCTGAGTTGGATGTCCTGCAGGTTGCAGTGAAATATACTTGAACAGCCTCAACATTGCTATTAAAACAGAAGGTGAATGTTTATGAAGAAAGAACTAAAATCTAAATCTAAAACCTATTTGGCAAATGGCTCTAAAACCAGAAGCCTAACAATCATTTACAGTGTGCTTAACCCTATAATGCCACATGTATCATATTTGATACCAGTATTTCTAAGACCTCTACGTCAGTAATAGGATTATATACCCATTGTATTTGTGACCCATCACCACAAAATGAGTCTTGTGGATTAAATTTACAAAATTTGTAAATTTTACCCATAAGACTCATTTCGTGGTGATGGGTCACATATAATCATATATGTGTATTCTGCCCTCTGGTGGATGACCTATGTACTGCAGGTGGAAAAAGTCTTTTTCAAGAATCAAAGATGGTTGCACGCACATTGTAGCAGGCACGGTTTTCACAGGATAAGAAGTTCCTATTTTTGGAACAGTTACAGTAAGTTCAAAGTTAATTATATTTCAAAATTAGCCTTTATTAATGTGAACTAACTCATAACTTAATATATCATGAAATATTTTATAGAAAAACGTGGTGAAAATGTGTGTATCAAATATGATACTACAGGTATGTAAATGTATTATATTTGACAGTGCATCAGGTGTCATTTTAGTGAATTTCTTGATTAAATTTGTACTGTTTATACCATAATACAAAAAACAATTAATATATTACTCAATTTTATGCTTCATTTCTTCTAGTACTCAATTTTGAGAATTTGAAATTTATGCTAATTGTGAATAGTCAATATATAGTTTGTAAATGTAACGATGTATTGTTTGTATGATTTTGATTTGTACATTTAGATGCCAAAAACGTACAGTGTAGAAGATGTCTTAAATATATTAATTGATGGAAATGGTGACAGTAGTGAAGAATGGAGTCCTAAGGGAGTGGCTAATGAAGAGAGATCAGATAGTAGTGAAGAAGATCTGAGAGATGGAAGTGCAGAAGAATCTGACATACCAGTACAATCAAACTCAAGTACGAAAGAACAGTCAGCAAAGGGTAAAGTGAAAAGGAAAGAGTACAGGTGGAGAAAAGTACCATTTGAACCTCCAAATGTTGAGTATGATGGATATGTTGAGGACGTCTGTGTAGAAAGGTCAGAATGGACACCGTACATTTACTTCAAGCAGTTTATTACTGATGAAATGATTTAAGATTGCAGAAAAAACAAACTTGTATAGCGTGCAGAAACTGGGAAAGTCAGTAAATCCATCCATCCATCCATCCATCCATTTTCCAAACCGCTTATACTGCTGGGTCACGGGGGGGTCCAGAGCCTATCCCAGAAGCAATGGGCACGAGGCAGTGAACAACCCAGGATGGTGGGCTAGCCCATCGCAGGGCACACTCACACACCATTCACTCTCACACACATTCCTACGGGAAATTTAGCAAGTCCAATTAGCCTCAGCATGTTTTTTGGACTGTAGGGGGAAACCGGAATACCCGGAGGAAACCCCACGACGACATGGGGAGAATATGCAAACTCCACACACATGTAACCCAGGCGGAGACTCGAACCC
>JABJVP010000340.1:0-12272 GCA_026770825.1 Brienomyrus longianalis
CATGCTGAGGCTAATTGGAGTTGCTAAATTGCCCGTAGGTGTGCATGTGTGAGTGAATGGTGTGTGAGTGTGCCCGGCGATGGGCTGGGCCCCCGTCCTGGGTTGTTCCCTGCCTCATGCCCATTGCTTCTGGGATAGGCTCCAGACCCCCTGCAACCCAGTAGGATAAGCGGTTTGGAAAATGGATGGATTATATGTAGAACATAACATAAATTTACTTGCTTTACATCTTTTTGCCCGGCCGAAATACCTTTTTTTGGGGCATATATCCAAACAACACAGGTTTGCAAAAATGTTGGGACTTTATATCTTTATTGCCCAATTTAAGACATTTGTTGCAAAAGAAGTGAAAAAGTAATCAAGTCTTAGTAGATTTTTAAATGAGGTAACCAGTAATCTGTAACCTATTACATTTCAAACGTCATCTTCCCAACACTGATAGCTATTACAATCATTTGTACCATTTTCAATATAAAAACAATCAGTGCTTTATTATCAAATATGTGTCATATATTGTAAGTTAACATTATTAATGTACAGCATTACTTATTCTGCCCTCTCTCTGCCTGCAGGGGGCTTCTATTTTGAGGATGCTGGAAGATTTAATGGGCCACGATATTTTCAGGCAAGGTTGTCAGGTAGGTTTCTCAATAAAATAGCATTTCTACATATAGACTGACAAAGTTTGAATCCACGCCATTCATTACTGAAAGCTGGAGGTTTGACACACATTTAAAACATTGATAATTGGGAAAAAGTTTTACAAAATAAATAGTCTTGTTTTTTTTTATGGAACAGAATGAAGATTTGGCTTTGAATTTGTAACTTTTTTTTTTTCCTTCCACAGCAATATCTAAAAGACTTTCAGTTTAAGAATGCTAAAACGTCAGATTTTTGGGCTGCTTTAGCAAAGGTAAATATTAACCCTATTGGCTGTTTCTGTTTACTGTCATGCCCATCGGCATGCAGAATGCGGTGTACTAAGTCTATGTGTGATAGCAGTGTTGTGGCTGTGTAGGTTAGTGGATTACCTGTAGCAAACATCATGGATACATGGACCAGACAGATGGGCTACCCTATGGTGGATGTCAGCATAGTTGAGACACAGGCCACACTAACGCAACAGCGCTTCCTGCTGGATCCCAATGCAGATCCCTCTCAGCCACCTGTCCCGTTGAGGTAAGCCGGTCACTGCATCGTATTGTTTCAGCAGCACTCCCATGAATGCACTTTGAGATTCCTATGAGCTGTGCCCATAGCACAATGCGATTGCTTTACTTCAGAGGATAAGACTCACCTGGTTTAACTACATCGCCCATAATGTGTGAATGAAACTCACAAAACTGCAGGATTCACTAACTTGTAGTAGTAACTGCTACAGCATGCTTATAAGAACGATTGATTAATTAATATTGTTGTTTTTCTTTGTGAATTAGACCAATATCAGTGAACTGTTTGGCTAAATTAATTTCATTGAAAAATATCTTAATTTTACCAGTCCAAATGGTACATACCATATTTATTTTATATACTCCTTATGCCGAGCTTCTTTTTTCAAATTAAGGCCTTTAAGCTAATTGTGGAAGCTGTTATACCAGCATGGCTATCCCCTTCCTGACATTACTCATTCATAGACTGGGAATCCCCCCCCCACTGTAAATTCAGAGCCCTGATTTCTCCCATTAATAGATTCACCTCTGCTATGCCACACACTCAGTGAAAATGAGTTATTTGGCTATTATTCACTTCTTTTCAGCTACAAATGGACCATCCCTATTAAATGGCAAGCTACTGACAGTAACAAGTATAATAACACAATATTTGATAAAACAAATGCAGGTAAGAACAAATAATTATTTCCCAATTTATAAAAATAATTAATTTTTACCAATTTTTAGTCTGAAACTGCAGTAATTTTTCATAGTCTAATGTGGATGTGAGCAGTTCTATATCCTAACCAAGGACTTTTTTTTCGGTTTAGATTTAATTCTGCCTGACTATACAAATGCAGATGGACTAATAAAATTAAACAAAGGCCACATGGGCTTCTACAGGACCAACTACAATATCAGCATATGGGATAGCGTGAGCCAGTATCTTACCGCAAATCATTCGGTAATGTTTGTTTGATCAATCTTTTTTGGATTGGCACTAATACTGTTATGACTACCCTTGCATTACTATGTTTTTGACACTGCAATCGGCACTGACCCATAATGTTATTTATATTTTAAAGCAATTTACAGCAGTGGACAGGTGTGGATATATTGACGACGTATTTGCTCTGGCTCGGTAAGGGTCACTATTGAAGATGCACTTTGCCCTACATTACGTATAGCTGCTTCCTACACAATAATGTGTTTTTGTTCAAGTGAAGTGCTTCATTTTAGAAATAAATGATCAAAAAAAAAAACATCATTGTTTTGATTGGTGTTGTTTCTTCACTGCTGCTTTAAAACAGGGCAGATGTTGTGGACTATGGGGCCGCCTTCAGTCTGACTAAATACTTGAGTAGTGAGAAGGATTACATCGTTTGGGCGCGAGTGGCATCCTCCATCTCATACTTGCAGGACATGCTGATGGATGATGATGATCTCTACCCTAAATTCCAGGTTGGAATTGGTGAATAACAGTGATGTTTTCTATATGTAGGTATATTTGTTCATTGAGTGAAAGATTTGGTAACACTTTCTGTGAATGCCATGTGTACAAGAATCTATGAACACATTATAATGCATTCATAGAGCTTTATAAACATACCTATTAAGTTATAAAATGGCTTAACACATTACAGCCATGTCTATTATGCATTATGAATGTTTTTTGAAGCTCTCATCTAATCTATGTTCATATTCAATCTTAAACAGACCATTATAATGCATTATGAAGGTATCTATAGTGCATTATAAATGACAGTTCCAAGTAAAGTGTTACCAAAGATTTTGATCTTTTGAAATAACCCTAACCCCTCTGTGGCACCATGCTGCCCCTATCAGCACTATTGCTTGGCTGTCGTCCCCATTAAAGCACAACTTCACCAATTCAAAATATGCTGGTTAATCACATGTTAAAACAGTATCACTCAGCACAGGTGACACTTATTCACCAAAAGAGAGTGAAACACATTGGTGTCTTAGGAATCAGGAATTACTTCCCCAGCTAAAACAACCTGTGCCAGGCACTTAAAGACTTCACTGCTACTTCCTATTTAATCACTTTTCTTTCTGTTCTTGAAGAAACATTTCCGTGATCGAGTTCTGACTGTGGTCAGAGAGCTAGGCTGGACAGATACTGGAAGTCAGATTGAGAGGTGAGAAAGTTATAATAAAAATTCAGATTCTGAGGTACAAAACAAAAAGTATATTCTGAAAATCATCTTAAGTTCAGTATTCTGAGATATTGAGCATAAAGTTTAAAGACAGGGAGTCATAAGCTGAAGATTGTCAGGAGGGGTCCTCATCTTATATCTTTAACTGAGGTTTACAGATATGCATCACAACACCATTGTGAAGAACCATCAGTTATGTGAATTTATAGAAATCTGCCTCGTTTGTTGTCCCTGACCTACAGGCTCCTGAGGGAGACTGTCCTGGGAATCGCCTGTGCAATGGGTGACGAAGAATCTCTTAATATGTCCTCCACTTTGTTCACACAGTGGCTTAACGACGAAATGTAAATATGCAAATTATCTATCTCTATCTCTATGCCATGAGTGAATACATTTATTTGACAAAATCAACATTATTGTGTGCTTTATTTGCTGATGATATGGAATGTTCTGCTTCTCAAAGAATAAAAAATCATCAATGGTCTGTCAATCAAATAGTAAAACACCCAATTATAATAATCTGTTTTTATCATTTGATAGGATATGTCTAATGCTGTCTTTCATTAACAATAACTTGTACTTATGCAAATGGGAAATAAAACATTAAATTTTTCATCACAGTAGTCTAGGTGTCAATCTTCGCCTTCTGGTTTATCGTTATGGTATGAAGAATTTGGGCAATGAGGAATCGTGGACCAAAATGTTTGACCGGTACCAGAAAGCAACTTTGGCCCAGGAGAAGGAGAAGCTGCTGTATGGACTGGCATCAGTGGAGAACGTGTCACTGTTAGACCGGTAAGCATATAATCACTCATCTGGAGATGAAACATAGCTCCAGATTTCATAGCAGGGACCTGGTAGCCATGTTAACAGCAGATGCAAAATAAATCTTCTGTGTTTTTGATGCTATCCATTCTTGCATTGTGCCTTAGGATGTCAAAAATGTATTTATGAGTTTCACTGTTGAATTTTATTACAATTGACCAGAGGTGGATAGTTCAAGTCCAGAAAGCAAAAATCCGGATCAAGATTTTGTTTCACCCAACCAGTTGAGTACTCTGTGACTGTGACTCTTTATATTCAAGTGGTTGGTTGAAACAAAATCTTGGTTGGGATTTTTACTTTCTGAACCAGGTCTGTGCACCTCTGCAGTTGACATTAGAAATTTTAAACCGATTTGTAAGAGAGAAAAAAAAAATCTCATTCATTCTAGTCCATCGGTGTCAAATTCCAGTCCTGGGGGGCAGGAGCCCTGCACATTTTTGGGTTTCCCCTTGTTTAACACACCTGATTCAACTCCTTGCAACTCCTTGTGCTACAATAATTTCCACACAGCTCTTGAGCTGAATCATTTGTGGAGGAACAGGGAAAGAACTGAGCTACACAGGGCTCCGGCCCCCCAGGACTGCAGTTTGACACCCCTGCTCTAGTCTGATCCATCTGCGAAAACTGTATACCTCATTGACCTGGCTGTTTCTGCACAGGAAAAACAAGAAACTGAAGTACAAGAGTTTATGTCCCATTTTTTATTGTAACCATTTCACTTGAGATCTGAGAATTTTTACTGCATCTGTTAATAAATAACCCTGAAATATTTATAACAAATAATATCCACAAGCACATTTATACACAGGTGGCATGGTGTTGCAGTGGTTAGCACTGTTGCCTCACACCTCTGGGACCCGGGTTCAAGTCTCAGCTGGGGTCACATGTGTGTGGAGTTTGCATGTTCTCCCCATGTCGTCGTGGAGTATCCTCCGTGTACTCCGCTTTCCCCCCCATAGGCTCCGGACCCCCCGCGACCCAGTAGGATAAGCGGTTTGGAAAATGGATGGACATTTCTACACAAGATAAAGGAAAATGATCAGATTGGAAAATAAGCCTCAAAGAGGATGATTCTATTCCTTCTTTTTAAATGTTTTTTTACAGGTTGCTTGATGCAACAAAAGATGAGAAGATAATCAGAAGTCAGGATGTGTTCACTGTGATCAGATACGTTTCTCTGAACAAATATGGGAAGACGATGGCGTGGGACTGGGTCATACTGAATTGGGAGTATCTTGTCAACCGGTAAGAATAGCTCTTTTTAATGAATTTGTTTCATTTAGTGAATCAGCTTAACTTTCAACATGGTCAGTGTCAATTTTTTTTGGAAAGTTTCACAGCTGTATTCAGTTAAAACACCATAAATTAAAAAAGCACACTGAAATTACTGGCTACTGTGAGCATTTAACCTATCAAGCTAACTAACAGTATCTCACAGTACATACATATGTTCAACATTTAACATACACCTGGGTTGGCTGCCTACATTTACATTTAAATATATCATGTTTAAAAAAAATAAATAAATGGGTAACACTTGACTTGAAGCCAACACTTACAATGCATTATAGATACCTTCATAACGGTCGATATAAAAAATTTAAAAAGCATTACAGCATCTTCTGTTGACAGTGATAAGAAATTACAGTCAAACCTCGGCGAGTAACTTGGTTTGCGTGTATTTTGCAAGACAAGCAAAAATTTATGAATTTTAACTAAACGAGCGAGGTCTTGCAATACAAGTATTACGTATGCTCTTTGTCTGCCGAGCGTCACCTAATCACAACTGAGCCGATGATTCTCTCTCTTGCTGTGAGATTGTGGGTAATCGTCTCCCATGTTCAGTCTCAGATGGCGTGCCTCACTCGTGTAGTCAAAATTCAGTAGAAAAGCACCACCCGAATAAGGGCATGGCAGTGCGAGCGATGAATCTATTTAATGACAATGCAATGTCCACATTTCCGCAAAATCGAAAATGAGGCAAAAGCGGCTGTCATTGGATAGGTTCCTTGTTAAAGTTGCACAAAAAGAAAAAGATTCCAGTTAGCCAACAGATAGCAGTGATTCCGTTATAGTGAAAGTCGTCCTACAAAATAACCCTCCTCTCTCTCGTCTCCCTCACACCATCCACGATTCTTTTCAAAGGTAAAGTACAGGTTAATATGTTTTATGTATTTTTACTTCATATTTTGTATTAATCATTTTTATATGAAAATTTTTGGATTGTGGAACGAATCATCTGAGTTTCCATTATTTCTAATGGGAAAATTTGCTTTGATATACGAGTGCTTTGAATTACGAGCACGTTTCCGGAACGAATTATGCTCGCGATGCGAGGTTTTACTGTATAGTGTTGACCACAATATTTCATAAGCTCCAATGGAAATCTCACGTATAATGCATTATGAAGGTATCTGTAGTGCATTATGATGGTCGGTATAAGCATTAAGGATGCTTTGTACTGAATTATAATGGTATTTAAAATGCATTATAGATGAGAGCTTCATAAAGCATTCATATTGTATAATAAATATGGATATAATGTTATCCTTTTAAATATTTATAACCATGTTTATAATGCTTTATGAATGCATGAAAATGTATTATGAATGTGTTCATAGATCCTTATAGACATGGAATTCATAGAGAGTGTTATTAATGAATGCTTATACCCTGATTTGGGATTGTGAATACAGCAGAAATACTAGAAGGCCTGTCACTGTGAAATTCCAAAATCCCGATATTTACTATTGGAAGAATTAAAAAAAAAATGGTTAACAGTTAGACTGCAGAAAACAGCAACGTAAACTGTGCTAACAGAAGTCTAGGGCAGCATAAACAAGCACAGCTTAAGTGTACCTCAGCAGAAATGCAATGGTGTCAGCAACACTACTGGGGGCATGTGACAACATTCTTTACAAGAAATTCCATAATGACGTATTCTGGTAATGGTGCTTGAAATGCAGCCACTACGGAATCTCCTTTAACCCTTCATTCAGGGTGAGTTTTATTGACTGGGACTGCTGAAATTTTGGCTTGAGTCGGGGGGCATTATCTTCATGGAAGATTTTGTTGAGTAGGAGAGCTAGCCATAGTATGTACGTTATCTCCTAAAGCTTGGACCTAAATCACACTAGAACAATGCACCCAGTACCATAAAAGAACCTCTCGGTGTGAGACACATCCTCCAGCCCACAGTCTTCCTTTAAAGCACATTTATTTATTTAGCATTCATTTTTATCCAATGGGCCATGCAGTTCAGAGGACAGGGTCAGCTGGTCCTGCAGCTCCCAGGGTTAAGGGCCTTGCTCAATCACTTGACTAACCCCAAGATTTGAACCAGTAACCTTCCAATAATGGACACAGCAGCCTATCCTTCTGAGCCACATTCCCTCTCCTAAGAATCAGAGTATCCAGTTCAAGTACCACTTACACAGGAAAGCCGGGATCCAAAACCCAAATCTGGAAGATCTGAGGCTGCAGTGTTACTCACTGAACAACTTTTCACCTGAACCCTTGTTGAGTATAGCCCTACGTGTGATATATTGATAAAATATCTTATTGTGATTCATATCTGCATCAATTTTAATATCGTGAGTATCGTGATATAGATTAAACACTTGTTTTCTTGCATAATTAACTATTATACTACACATACTATTAACTATTATACTACACTATTTACACAAATTCCATCAAGGTATGAATCTTATTTTACTTATCACACGCTCTATAACTACAGTGAAAACCACACATAGTGATCACAATTATAGTGATCAACCGCTAATATGGATCAAAAAGCTTGGAACAGAATCATTCCTGTACAAATACTTTTTGGGGTTTTTATACATGACAACGTATGGAAAAAATAAATTACGGTAATTTTTTTTTTAATACTTCGATATCCCTGCATGACCTTGCAGTAACCCTTCTGGCTAGCTACTGTACCTGCTGTGTGCACAGAAAACATGACAGGAAAAAGTCATTTTCTCTCCATGACAAATATTGACTCATCAAAGCTTACGATAAACTGCCAAAAATGAGCCAATGAGATGCAACAGCGAAACCACAATATATTATATTTATATGCAGTCCTGTATTACAGAGTATTTGAGTTATATAGTTCAGTGATTTAATTACAGTAGTTGAAAAGCATTTTAAACAGCTGTACTGTGTTTTGAAAGTGTCAATAAAATTCTGTAGTGAGGCTGTCTGTTTTACTACCTTAGGTTCATGCTGTAAATATACAAATGTCAATTACATGGTAATCTGCCTGAGACACAAAGAAAAAGATCGGTTATAATGATTATCTGCTTATAGTGATCATTTTCACCCAGACAGACCATTATAAGCGGATTCCACTATATTAATAAATCATTTTGGTCATCATAATCAGAATAACTCAATACAACCAGTGATATTTACTGTTTTCTACATATGAAAGTTAGAATATTATGATAAATATTAATAATCATTTTTAGAGCATATCACCCAGCCCTAGTCAAACCAAATCCTTAGAACAAACAGTGAGGCAGTCTGAGAAAAACCCTAACGAGTAAATGTACTGACCATTTTGTGATGTTGCAGCCCATTACAATAATGTTTACTTCTGTGTGATTTTATTTATTAAAATTAGATTTCAGTGTGCAGTCCTTTCATTTTGTTTAATTTTTCATGTTATGAATTAATTTAAAGGCAGTTCTAAGGGAATTTTACATAAAAATGGAGCATTGAGGTTAAAAAAAATTATGAATTATACCGAGGTAATTAATAATATGGTTTCATATGGAAAAAAATATAAAATATTTCGGCATTTCACCGAGTTCTAGTTCCAGTACTGAGTAAACCACTGTATCCCAGTCAGATTATTGACAGACTTGAATCTACTCATGCCAACCTAACCATTATTCGCTGTTGCCATTCTTCACTGTTACATCAGCAAGACTTTGTAATCCTTGTCACACCAGCTACTTGCAAAAGTACCTCGAAGTGACTTGTTTCTAGAATGAGCCAGACATATTTGGAAACAACTGCTTTTGTCATATTATAACCCCTTATTTACATAATCATTTCCTTGTTTTGCATTAAGTAGTATTTTGATTTGGGTATAAAATCATGTCGGCCGAATTAAAATTCACCCATTGGGGTACATTCATCCCATAAATTCATCCCATTGTGCACATTTCTCACTGTTGTGTTCAAACCTGAATCAGGTACACCATCAATGACCGGAATTTGGGTCGTCTTGTGGCCAGGATCACTCCAACGTACAATACAGAGCTCCAACTCTGGCAGGTGAGAGGAACAGGACATTGTGGATCATGTCACCGAAAATTAAAAACAGCAGTATACATTTAAAATAAAATTAATTCTAAAATACAAAAAAGTACCAAAGCCAAAAAAGCAAAAAGCACCAAGATTGGTTTCTACCTTGGCATCCAGTTTAGTGAGTGAAGTTCATTGTAAAGTGCAAGATTCAACCGGTGTGCTTTATTCTCTGTGGTTATATTCTAGATGCAGAAATTCTTCCAGCAGTACCCTGAGGCAGGGGCAGGGGAATCCTCCAGACTGCAGGCTGTGGAGACAGTGAGGAGTAACATAGACTGGGTGGAGAGAAACAAGGCTGAGATCGGCCACTGGCTCAACAGCAATGTGGCTTATTAACTGCTGTACGCCATACATGCTAAGCCGACTTTCCATTCTTAGTACATGGAACTCAGTTGTACTAACTTCATTTCTGTTCATATGTAGTAAATATGTTCCAGCTGGGTATTTTTTACCAAACACTGACAAAGGATTGCTATGATAGTCTGAAGTTTAAACCTTTACCTGTGGAGATCCAATTCCATTTGCAACTGTAAAATGTATTAAATGAGTCAAAATGAAAGCCATATTCTCATCGCTAACACAGAGTCCGCAATCAGGTTAAAAAAATAGCAGTGACGTCATTATTTTTGCTCATGATTGATTGTATGAACTTGCATTAGTATGACATGTTTTATCACTTTTTAAAATTAAATAATACAAGTGTTATGATATATAGATCTTTTTATTCTTCCGTCATGGACAAAGACCTCATGACTAGACCTGAAAAGACTGCCTGCTTACCAACGTAGTAGAACACCATTTTCTAACAATATCTATTTAGCTAGAAAACAGCTATTTTTGGCATTTTTGTTGTTTTTTTATACATATATAAACACTGGCAGCATAAAACAGTGTCAATGCCCAGTTAATATATCCTATGGTATAATTCTAGCATTTAGCTAAATGTACAAGATCTCGTAAATTAAATGCATCCCGTTCTTTTTCCTAATGACGAGCGAAACTGATAAATGTTGTACCGCCGGACCGAGGCATCGCAAGCCCAGCAAAGGAGAACGAGCCTTCTTGTCGGATTAGGACACGCTTTTTTCACAGTGCTGAACAGTAATGTAACAGGCACCCACCAAACACAGTAGGAAAACACAGGGAGGCCAGACCGTCAGGTACACACGCGGTGGGTCATTTACACAATGTTAAAGACATGCGAGGATCGCACAGGGTGTACATAAGACACGGGCAAACACAATAATGAAATACAACTATTATTATAACTACAACAACAATACAACTCGGGCTATTTACAACTGCGAACGCAGGAACGTTCCAGCCCCGCCGGCGCTACTCTATGTAATATCGAAGACGCGCGAAGCGCTGGAGGTTTTCGCTAAATTGTGCTGGAAATGTGTTTCATAGCTTTTTTTAGGCTAAGTGCGGCACCTAGTGCCCCTAAAAAATATGACAACCTTTTGTCAAATTCATAGTATTGTGTGCTTATACAACTTTTGCAATTTACAAATATTCATATTAATTTATGCATAATGCTATTGTTCTATAACATAATTGATGTGAATAAAGAATGTTACAAATTACTTGTAATGTCATATTAGGTTAATTTAATGAGCTAATAATTTAATGTCCTATATGAATTATGCTTATGTGACATGAACTGTGGGTTTAAGGTATGCGATTGTGTACAACTCGTCAATCTCACCATCCTTAGTGAAAATCCTTTCACCGGGGACAGAGTATATAGGTGTGCACAAGCAGTAAATTTCCGGCTAGAATTGGTTGGGAAACTGAATCTTGTGTTTCAGTTAGTGGGTGGTGTTGGGTGGGTACGTCTATAATGTAATCGATTACAGATTACTGAATACATGCTCAAAAATGTAATTTATGACGCAATCCGTTACATTAACCAAGGTTAGTAACATAAGTAATCCTAAGTATTTGGATTATCAAATTTGAACCTCCCGGTAGCCCAGCTAGATTTTGGGATTCTTTAGGGAAAAAAAAGTCACTAAGAGAACTTGTGGAGTTTGGTAAGGACACAAAATATAATAGATGTAAAAAAGAAACAAATCGAATTCATTTACAATTTATTTTACATTCAAATTCTTTTAATACATCAAGTTAACATTAAATTGTACGATAATTCAAAGTGGATCAATACCGCCCTACTTTGACATCATGTAATCGTTGAAGCATAGCACATGTGCTAATTCATCGTGTGTCCACCTTCTGGGTAAGAACCAGCGTTGGCTGGACCACGTGTCTGGAAATTGCACAGTTGCTTTCTGCCGTAGTACTTGACCTGAACTGTTCTATGCTTTTTCTTGCCCAATTCCAGACATCCTCCAGCTCTGTAACTTGTCCAAATGATCTTTTCCCAATTAACGTAAGCATGTATGCAAATCAGGGCACGTGTCATTCTGAGTTGGCTGCACAACGATCCTGTTGGATGCGGCATCTGTCTACGGTCCAACAATCTGTACACTGGGAAAAAAATATATAAAAAGAATTTACTCTAATAAATTGAGGTAACAATTTTCACTCACTTTTTTGGTGTAAATGTATTTATTTTTTTTAAGTATACCCATTTTTAGGAACTAAAATATTTTATATAAGGCCACTTAAAAAGAAATTGGTTCTCGTCCTTTTTTTTTGGAGGGGGTGGGTCGGGGGGAGGGATTTTTTAAAATTTTTTACAAATTTTGATAGACTATTTGGACTTTCAAATATGTAAGAAAATACATATTTGAAAATACATACCGAAGAGAGCAGACCTACTTAGTAC
>JABJVP010000341.1:0-12264 GCA_026770825.1 Brienomyrus longianalis
GTGACCCAGGCGGAGATTCGAATCCGGGTCCCAGAGGTGTGAGGCAACAGTGCTAACCACTGCACCACCATGCCGCCCCCCCTGTCTGATATGCCTTTGGCAAATAGGCTGTGTGAGCTTACTTATAGTTGAAATTGTGAGATGTAAACATATCTTAATCCCTTTGGTTGAGGAATCCCTCAAAGTATATTTAGATACATGCTTTTCTCAGTTATTTTGAGTGATTTTAGTCATTCTATTGGTTTTGTGTTTTATAAAATGTTCTATTTGACCACACCCCTGTTGTCTCCTGTTTGAGTTTTTTTTTTGGTGAAACATTTGCCTTTCCAGGCATAATTAACTTCATAATAGTTTGTTCATTCCTCCTACAAGAATGAGCTACATCTATGTTCTGGGAAAAACATATTTTGATTATTCCTTGTTTTATTTCTAAGTTGACAAGTGTTTTATTCATCCATGTTTAAAGGGTCCTTTTAATTGGTTTGCCAGTTTTTAATTTTAACTATTTCATTGGGTAAATAAAACATTTGCCAAACATTACAGGAGAATGCCACCATAGTGTTTTGTTTGTTTATATGATATATCTTAAATCTGGTAGGGTGTACATTGTCAGTATAGGAATGGGGGTCATTCCATGTCAAATCATCATACTTTTGGACCTAATCGTCATGGATTTTAACAAAACCTGGCATGCTGATTTGGTCACATGAGTAACTCATGAAACTGAAATTGGTCTGGGATCAATATTGAAGAAGATTTAAGCAAAAAAGGTTTTAACTTTTAGGGGGGTCTATGACTTTGACCTGCCATATTTTCCTTAATGTAAGCTGCACAGAAGTGGTCCTTATATTGTTCTCAAGCTATTGTCCAGATCTATAGATTGAACAAATAATATGCCATCCTCATATGAATAATTACTATGTAATAACGATTTAAATATTAAAAATTTAATAACAAAAAAAACCTATATTTCAAAATTGATCATTTTTTTTTTGTTTTGGTTTTTTTTTTACTAAAGCTAGATCATAATGTTATGAACATCTCCAGAAAATTTGGTCTTTGGTTTTTAAGGTGTTACTGAGATATCTTAATGTAAATGTAGCATCACATGGTTTCATATCACTAATATGCCTTTTTAATGGCAGTCAAACTGCAAATGCAGGGCATTTATTAGCCATATTTACTAGCCATGTGGGCCTTTTCAGGTGTCTGAATTGACATTAATGAAGCTTCCATTAAATTTCATTCTAGCATATTTGTAACCTTAATGTTATTACTTGCACCTATGCTTGTTATACTATTTTGTGTCATTTTGGCTGCCATGTCAGCTGACAGCCTGAATTGGCTACTTGTGGACAGCAGCAATGCAGGACCCTTGCCTTGTTTTGCTGCAGCAGGTGTGTTAAATGGCTTGGGGATCTCCAGATTTGTCACCATGCCTTACCCTATCGACATTTAGCCGTAACGTTCGAAAAAGGCCTCTCTTGCATCAACATACCTTTGACCTGTCACCCATTTCTTAAGGTGTCTTGCCCAGAGCATTGACATTGCAATTGCCGGTAAGTATTGACAGGCTTTCTGGGTCCATGATCCAATCAGATGTGCTTTTTCTAAGACCCAGGAGCTCTTCATTGATTGTATTACGGTGTTATTCCTACCGTATTTCTCCCATAGAAAGCCCTCTGAATGCAGTCACATGGCTGGCCTGGGTATCTGCCCATGCCCTAGGGCCAAGGAGCACATTAGCTTCTGCCTAACTTCTCATTGTGGCAGTTTTTCCTCAACCCGGTCCTTGGGGACCCCATAGGGGTTCCTCCCAGCTCCCTACACACCTGTACCAGGTATTCAGCATTGGTTCAGGTGTGCTGGGAGTTGGGAGGGAGTAAAAATGTGTACTGTCTGGAGGTCCCTGATGATTGGGTTGAGAAACACTGTCACATTGTATGTGTCATGTACATCACTCATTTTAAAAGAATAATTAAGCAAGGATATGTTAGGCCAGCCATTTGCCTTTAATTATGATTTGCAGTATCAATCGCTACCAGCTGCTTTGATTATTTCTTGTCCCACTGATGAACTTGTGGAGGGACCATAAGCCCAGAGTTGTAAAGCACCAGCAGCTGTTCTCCTGTTGGTTAGAGCCCCTAATCCGCTTTGCCCTAACACTGTCTGTTCATCTCTCTTCTTGAATTACTCTGTTTCCTTCCTGATCGACAGCGCAACTGGCTTGATTTGCATTGATTCCATGTTATCTGCTGCATGATCGGATCTATAGGCTTCTATGCCAGCGTTGTAATCAAGTGTCTGAGGGCCAATATATATTTGTCTTTGTCCCCCACCCCCCACCCCCCTGTATTATTTTCCACTCCCTGCAGGCTCAGAGTACTGATAATCTGGACAGCTCCAGGGAGCCCACAACACGCTCAGTGGGCAGCACAGCCAACTTGAAAGGGAAAATGAGCAAAAGGTGAACTGTGTAGATGTACTGCTGCCTCTCTAGTATAACATATTCCTCTTTTCTTCTATATGAATGAAAACATGATCCTTATTATATTTGATGCTTTATATTAACATAAGAGCATTGCATTTTACCCTGGTTTTTATTTATTTATTGTGATTGACCACTTCCCCAGGATGGGGTGAGTCTCAACATTTATTATTACTGTGAACAGTTTGAGGTGCCATAGAATGAAAATCTGACTTTACCTTGGCGTAGTTGAATAAAGAGAGATTGGTAAATGGAATGACACCATGAACACCATGAATGACACTCTTGTTCCCTCTTTCAAATATAAATCTCACATATGTAAAACAAGGTGATAAAATGGTCTGATTCAAAAATCCTAGATTGTTATGTAATAGTATTAACTTTGCCCCCAAAATAAATATACACCAGCCCACATTCAAGCACAATGGACCCTCGCAACCATATATTCAACATATGCAACATATTTCTCTCTCAAGTGGCATGTGTGCATCTGGCGAGGAAAAATATATATATTGAGAGCCATTTATGTGATACTTATTATTATTATTATTAGTAGGCTAAGAATGTAGGTCCTATTCAGGGGTGCATTTCCCAAAAGCTCCCATTGGGAACTTAGATAGCTGGAACCATTCAGTTGCCTGGTTCCTGGTATGTAGGCTGCTAATGTTGTTGGTAACTATGCTTTTGGGAAATGTACCCTAGATTAGTAGGGGAGCAGTAAGCAATATTACAAAGTCTGTGATACTGACATTGAGAAGAGACTTCTGTACTGCCTGTATCCTACCTTTGGTTAGCAATAAAATATCTAATAGATAATTTCAAAAATATTGAATCAGAATCAGCAAACTTTATTGATCCCGGAGGAAACTGCTTTAGCATAAAAAGCATAAGTCCTCATTCATTACAAACAACACATTTACAAATGCATGATAAAGCTAGCAGAGTAAAACATTTGTTGACTGAGATGCAGAATACAGTCATGGCCAAAGGTATTGAGAATGACACAAGTATTGGTTTTCACAAAGTTTGTTGCTTCAGTGTTTGTAGATCTTTTTGTCGGATGTTTCTATGGTATACTGAAGTGTAATTACAAGCAATTCATAAGTGTCAAAGGCTTTTATTAACAATTACATTAAGTTTATGCAAAAAGTCAATATTTGCAGTGTTGGCCTTTCCTTTTCAAGACCTCTGCAATTTGCCCTGGCATGCTGTCAATCAACTTCTGGGCCAAATCCTGACTGATGGCAGCCTATTCTTGCATAATCAATGCTTGGAGTTTGTCAGAATTTGTGGGTTTATGTTTGTCCACCCGCTTCATTAGGATTGACCACAGGTTCTCAATGGGATTAAGGTCTGGGGAGTTTCCTGGCCATGGACCCCAAATGTCAATGTTTTGTTCCCCGAGCCACTTAGTTATCACTTTTGCCTTATGGCTGGAAAAGGCATTGTTCATCAACAGATTGTTTTTGGATGGTTGGGAGAAGTTGCTCTCGGAGGATGTTTTGGTACCATTTTTTATTCATGGCTGTGTCCTTAGGTAAAATTGTGGCTGAGCCCACTCCGTTGGTTGAGAAGCAACCCCACACATGAACGGTCTCAGAATGCTTTACTGTTGGCATGACACAGGACTGATGGTAGCGCTCATGTTTTCTTCTCCAGACAACCTTTTTTTTTGGATACCCTAAACAATCGGAAAGGGGATTCATCAGAGAAAACGACTTTACCCCAGTCCTCAGCAGTCCGATCCCTGTCCCTTTTACAGAATATCTGTCAGTCCTTTATGTTTCCCTTGGAGATAAATGGCTTCTTTGCTACCCTTCTTGACACCAGGCCATCCTCCAAAAGTGTTCACCTCACTGTGCGTGCAGATGCACTCATACCTGCCTGCTGCCATTCCTGAGCAAGCTTTGCACTGGTGGTGGCCTGATCCCACAGCTGAATCAACGTTAGGAGACGGTCCTGGCACTTGCTGGACTTTCTTGGGCGCCTTGAAGCCTTCTTCACAACAGTTGAACCTCTCTCCTCGAAGTTCTTGATGATCCGATAAATGGTAGATTTAGGTGCAGTTTTACTAGCATTAAAAGCCCTTTTTGTACAAAGCAATGATGACTGAATGTGTTTCCTTGCAGGTAACCATAGTTAACAATGATTTCAAGCACCACCCTCCTTTTAAGGCATCCAGTCTTATACTCTAACTCAATCAGCATGACAGAGTGATCTCTTCATCAACACTCTCACCTGTGTTAACGAGAGAGTCACTGAAATTATGTCAGCAGGTCCTTTTGTGGCAGGGCTGATATGCAGTGGAAATGGTTCATTTTCACGGCAGAGGAACCTTGCAATTAATTGCAATTCATCTGATCACTCTTGATAACATCATCATAAAAACTGAGGCAGCAGACTTTGCGAAAATTAATATTTGTGTCATTCTGAAAGCTGTTTACCACGGCTGTAATTCTAGTGTTTTTGTTAATGTTGTGTCTAGGCTGAAGTGGGAGTATTATAGTTATGTGGGGCAAAGCAGAAAGAGTATCCTCTACAATAAGGACAAAAAATACATAGTTTATAATCCAGTAACATAGTTATCATCATCAAGAATTATTGTATGTGCTATACCTTTATACTACTGACAGTGCAGTAATTTTGTTTGCACTAGCATCACCACAAACACGTGAGTAATGCGTTGCACTACATCACTAGTGAAAGGAATTTTGCAGGTCTGTTATCTCATGCAGTCCGTCTTTAACCAAAACATCGTTATGCAACGCCTGAATGTAGAGATGTTGGTTGTGTGAGCCATTGCAGTGCCTCACTGTAAACCAGCCAGTCAGAGCAGAGGTCATCACCATATTAATATTAATTAATTAATGTTAAACAAAGGACAGCCTGTTTCAATTCTAGGGCTAAATAATATGGTTGTAAATGGACCTGTAGAGTCGGTTCTGGGCATTTTTCGAACAAACGAGTTCACATACCTTCTGTGTACACACCAGAGAGGAATGAATTCTATGGCTCTTTTAACACTATCAAAAATGGAGAAGGATTTCTCAAGTACTGGAATGTGCCTGAAATTTTAGGCAGGATGATTACCTGATAATATTAAACATTTCACTGATACTCAAGATTGCTTTTGACCTTTATTTCAAATTGAGGATGTGAAATATGAGCTTGTCATCCAAGGAAAGGTTTACCATGAGCCAGTACACATTGATTTACCCATTGTGTATTCCTTTAGGTTATCCATTGTGAAAGGCCATTTCCCCAAACTAGTTGACTGTGCTCACTTCCACTATGAAAATGTGGATTTTGGATCCATTGAGGTAAGTTCCATGTTACCAAGCAGCAGGGTTTTATTTTAGTATTATTTGATTAGTGTAAAAGTATTATTGTTTATTTGTCTGTGTTCTGCAGGCTATTTCTGCTTTTGTTTTCTAGCGTGTAAATGACGTTCTCCTCAGTAACACCTAGACGCTGAGAGCATTCAGACACTGTAGGGCCCTCAGTGAGTTCCCTTAAAACTCTGACATGGCGTTGCTCTGCTGTGTGTATCTGTGGCAATGTGGTAACGTCCTGTGAAATGAGGATGAAGAGCACAGCTGGAACATTTTTGCTTGATTCTCTTCCACTGTCCTATCAGTGTGTCATAAACACACATACACTCAAAGACAAACAATTGTTACATGGCAACTGCTGGACTTGTGCAGTCCTATGAATACACACCTTTCTGTTTGCAGTTGCTCATATACATCAAAACCGTTGCATGATCTTTCATTTATGCACCACAGACACGCGGACGTGCCTAAAATTAGGGCCCATCTTGGTTAATGTAACCACAGGAAATGAGCATCCTCTTTCCTTCTTAAACAGTCTAGTTGCCACACACAAAGACTGTAGATGTACATAATTATGTGTATGGTGTTCAATTGTAATAGAAGCAGTATTTAATGACAGTCCTCTCGTTGTTAGATATACTACCACTTCAGCTACCAATATTGTCATGTAATTCCTATTTTTGGTTTGTGTTATGAGATAAGATGAACTTCATTGATCCAGGGAGAATTTCTTGTGCATACATCAGCAAGGGTATATCTTAGCACTTTAGGAATTTTACTCTTGTTTCCACCAGGAATCTCATTTGTTAATAATAAAAAAGACCTTTCCATACTGTCATATTCTTTAGAGTCATAAAGGAAGCATTCTTTTTTTTTGATACTCTGTCTGGTTCCCTTTTCGCCGTCTTACGTCAGCCAAACAGGAAGTTTCAGCCTAGAATACTGCATGTACCTAACATTGTGCAAACCACCACAGACCCCTCAAACAGCAAGATGCACTGACCGCTATGTGCTTGCAGTTAGGTAACAATGCCCCCTACCCAAAAACAGCTTATGTGATCAGCAGTTGCTCCTGTAGTCTGTCCCTCTTTGCCCAAAGCTAAGTGACAGTGATCGATTAACAGAAATAGGAAGTAAAACATGGCTTTCGGTTTTCTGTGTTTCACTTACACAAGCAGCTTTTCAATTCCCCTGTGTACTATGACTTGCTGCAATGTCGGCGCAGTGGCAGCCATTTTCTGTCTGACATGTGCAGACCTCCCCTGCTAAGCCCCACCCCCTAACCTATTGGTTGCCTTGCAGTTGCAGTTGGCCAACACACAGAATGATGCCAGCTGGAGCTCCAGTTATGCCAAGGACTTGGTCTTCCTAGTCCAGGTGTCCTGCAAGGTATGGGAGTGGGCCTGCAATTGCTGGGGCTGTACATAATTGGTCTCCCCCCCTGGACTGGATCAACATCTATGCTATAAACATAGTGCTAATGACACAAGCGGCTCCCCTATTCCCTCCCTCTCTGTCTGCGGGTGCATGTGTCCGCATGGATGTAGGGCAAAGCATGGATGGTGCGCCGGTCCTACGAGGAGTTCCGCACGCTGGACGCTCACCTGCACCAGTGCATCTATGACCGGCGTTACTCACAGCTGCTGCCCCTGCCGGGCCCCAGCGAGATTGGGGACAAGCTGGAGGTAAGCTAGCCGCTTTCTCTTCCAGAGCAAGGGCTGTAGGTGATGATCTGATAGCCTTGATTCAGAATAATGGTGGTGCCTCCAGGATTTTTCTGTTACTTATGATTATGGATTATTTATTGTTTTGCCTACTGCAGTGCAGTTTCACTGGGTATTGATGGCATCGACACCCTGCAGAACATTTGTGTTCATATGAATATTGTATTCTTCGTGATCTGGTTATCTGGATGCTTTGCAGTCTTTGCGGCCTGACCAACACTCTGTGTTTTGCAGATGCTCAATCCGCTGTTGTCCGAGTACCTGAGTCGTCTTTCCATGATTGTGGACAACAAGCTCAACTGTGGGCCTGTGCTCACTTGGATGGAGGTGAGGTCACTTGCAGGCATTTTGTCAGCAGTTAATATACAAAGATATTATCGTGGATGGATGTTGTTTCCCTTGCAGATTGACAACCATGGCAACCGGTTCCTGCTGAAAGAGGAAGCATCGCTGAACGTCCCCGCCATTGCCGCCGCCCACGTCATCAAGCGCTACACAGCACAGGCCAGTGATGAGATCTCCATCGAGGTAAGGTTAGCAGCATAGCAGCTTCTTTTTATTGACTTTATCAAATGTGAAACATACGCTACAGCTTATGTGACTGGTTCTAGCATACTGCATTGTGACTCAATATTAACTGGAAATGTGCAGTGTCTTCTGGTCGTTGTTGTTTTTTTTTTAATTGGTAATCCTATAAGTGTAAAAATCAGTGCCTCACTGTGTAGTATCAAGAGCAACACAGAGCGTTTTCAGAGCCCGGAGCAGCACATTTCGTGGCAGCCCTGCTCTGGGCTCCGGCCTCCGCTCATCAAACTCCGCTTCCCTGTCTATTCCTGTCGCTCTCCTCCCCCAATGCTCCACATAGTGCTCGTCTATCTGGGCCATAGCACCAGAGAACAGGGTGACCCACACGCCAGTGTGCATGTTCAGTCTTTCTTTCTCTCCCTGGCTCTCTAGATTTTCCAGGCGCTTTTTTGGTTTTCCTCTACCTCCTTCTCTCCCCTATGAGAACTGCAGGGACATAAAGAAATGAGGACTATTCTTTTTCTTCTGTTCACTTGCCTATGTTCTTATCTGGGTCAGAGAGAAGTTACGAGACCCGAATAAGGCAAGCTGCGCCTGTTACTGTACTTAGAACAGGTTTTTCTGCGTTTTCTAGTGCAGGAGTCTGAGCTGATGTTGGTGTCAAAGGGGAAATGGGTCAGGTGACTCTAAAAGCCTGTCCTTTGCCTGAGTGTTTGTGGCTTGGGTGGCCCACAGGTAGGAGATATCCTGTCAGTGATTGATATGCCGCCCAAGGAGGACACTAGCTGGTGGAGAGGCAAACATGGATTCCAGGTGCTTCCTTCTGTCTTTATCACTGTCATCTACATGAGGCTGTTAGTGACACGGTGAAGCTGCAGTGACCTCAGCACCTGACCCGAGTAAATATTCAGTTCTTGTTTTCAATCTAATCCCTAGGTTGGCTTCTTCCCCAGTGAATGTGTGGAGCTCATCAGTGAGAAGGTCCCACACTCAGTCAGTGCCCCATCATCCAAAGGTCAAAGCATCTTCTGTAGCATTTTACATACCAAAACCCCCCACATGACTATTTACATTTTCATAGCATGGTAAATCCCATGTAGATTACAGTGAATCCATCAGAAATAGTAATGTTGAGTATTCCTGCTTTTAGATGGAGATCTATGTGGCACAAAGCCAGGTCTTGTGAACGTGGCCACACCCCCTTCTCCCACATCAGGTAAGCATGATCGCCCTACTGACCAGCACCAAATCCTGCTTTTGTGTGTGTGCCCTGCAGGTATGGAACTCTTTCAGCAGAAATAAAGTGACATAATTGTTTCCATTTTTGGTCATTTTTATGACATTTCATTTTAACGTACTGCATAGCTACACATCCTCCTATAGTCAGTAAATATTGCTGGGGTGTGTGATTCAGTATAGACCAAAAAGCCCAAAGCTTTTAAACCATATAACAAATGGTTGTTATTATTGCTGCAGAAATGGTAATTATTGCACAGAGGTCAGGGTACAGTTCTACAGTGGTTTGTGAAGTTCTTGCAGTATGTTAATGTTGTAAGTAACACATTACTTGAGGGGGGACAAGTAACTTAGTAACTCAGTTGCTACTCAAGTACGAATCATGAACAAATGTAATAACTGCATGAAATGCATGAACTATTTGATTGATTAATTATGCTTGAGCATGGGATCAGTATGAAGCTAATACTTGGCTTCTGGTTAACTAATGCATTAAGTAAGAGTGTACTACTACATTATTTGTGCCCCCTCAAGTAAAATTTTACCATATTGTCTTGTGAGTAGGACTCTATGTACCATGATAAATGCATTGGTTATGTGATAAGCAGCAGAACATGGCTTAGGTGATTAGTGGTGTATGGTTGTGAGCCTCCGGCTTGTTAGCTCATCCTTTTGCTGTGTTATTTATCTCTGTTCCTATATTTGTCTCTTGTATTGCATTTTTCCTCTCTCATAGTGCTTCAGCCTTGGTTCCTAAGAGTTACTGGTAACAACTTAAAGTGGATATCCATAAACTAATATGTTGTTATTAATATTTTTATTTATATTTTAATAATAATATTTTAAGTCCTGTAACAACCTCTTTAATTAATACTGGGCCATTTATACAACTAGCAAACCTTTTTGGGGGGGGGGGGGAAGGTAATGGACAGCTTTTCAAATTAGCTTGTTGTATAAATGATAAATATGTATTATGTCTGCATCATAATGATAAGGATATTTTTAGCTCTTAACATTGTATTTTCCCTGATATAAAAAATCCCATAACCCTTTAATGGTATTTGTTCCCTTCAAATTTTGCTGTGGATTATTGTGACCCCAACAGAGTTCCTCCACTTCTTATTTCCTATTCCAGGCTGTTTTTTATTGGTATAGTTTGCCATCACAAATTTTATTCATTTATTTGTATTGGACATTTTTAAAGCTTTAGACGTTAGTGCTTTACCAAGTAAAGCATGCTACGCATAATTTGTGACTTTTGACACTGTCACAAAACAAATGTAAGATTGTTTGAAGGTGGTCTGAATTCCTTCACAATCAAGGAAATTGATCACTTTAAACAAGGTAATAACAACTTAGTTGACATGAAAAGGCAAGCAATAGCATAGCCTTTGGTGACTGGAACACTGCTGGCCCATTGGAAGCCCACTGGACAGCCTTCTGCCATCTTTGTTATGTTAATAACTTGCTCTCTTTCGCCAACTACTAGTATCCAAGAAGCATGGTAAACTGATGGGCTTCCTGCGTGCATTTATGAAGTCCAGGCCAACAAAGCAGAAGCTGAAGCAGAGAGGCATTCTGAAGGAGAGGGTGTTTGGCTGTGACCTGGGAGAACACCTGCTCAACTCTGGGAACGATGGTACAGGACTGACATCCCATGTCGTGCTTCATATGCTTTTGGACAGAATTCTATACAGATTGAATAAGTCCAATTCGAAAAATCGCCATGTATGAACATTTTTGTAAAGGATTCACCTTTTGTTCAAGTCTTGGGATTAAGCCTAAAAGAAAACACAATTAAATTCACTCCTTCATTTAAAATATGCTACTCACTTTGGTAAAGATGGATTATAGGAAACTTCTGATTTAAGTAAAATATCTGATTAACTCTTGACTTCCCAAAGAGCTCAGATTTATAAGGAATAAAGACCTTCGTTTTGTCCTGTGATAGTTCCCCAGGTTCTGAAGAGTTGTTCAGAGTTCATTGAGAAGTTTGGTATTGTGGATGGAATCTACAGACACTCCGGTGTGTCATCTAACATACAGAAGCTCAGGTCAGACTCATCTTTATTATTATTTCTTTCCAAATGGCATTTCATTAGTCTGATATAAAGTTAACTTGCTATTACTGTCAGGCATATCAGATCTACGTGTGAAAATGTGCCGGCTTTGTTTAGAAGCAGTCTCTTGGGGACCTTTTCTTATGATAAGGCTCCAGTGGTATGCTATCCAAAATTAAACTTAACTTAAATTTTTATGAAATTGTTGTCAAAGATCACACTGGCTTTTTACACAGGGGTTATTATAATTATATATAATGTGATGCAACTAAATGGTTTCTGGCATAAATCGAAATTGGTGATTTAAAGGATGTGTTCTTAGTTATGCATAGAAAACAGCATTACAACAATGGTTGGTTGGGCGGCTACCTAATTTATAAAGTATAAATATAAAATGGGTATGGTGAGATTAATCAAGCTGCCAAAGATTAATGTCACTCTTACGGATATATAGGATACTATTAAATATGGTTTGCAGCTCCCAAATTAATGCATACTTCTATTGTAGAGTAAAATGTTCACATCCATCCATCTTCCAAGACCCTGACAGGATGTCTACCAACCACAGGAAACATAAACACACACAATCGTATACTAGTGGCAGCTTAGCCACCAGTCAACCTAACTGCATGTCTTTTAACTGTGATAGGAAATCTCACGTAACACAGAGAGGGCATGTTACTGCACACACACACACACACACACACACACCCACACACACAGAGTACATAAAAGACCTGTATAATTATTAAAATAATTATATACTGCATAGTAACCACATGAAATTATATGAATTATTTGACATTGAATGGTTTATGCTTTGCATGGTGGTGCAGTGGTTAGCACTGTTGCCTCACACCTCTGAGACCCGGGTTTGAGTCTCCGCCTGGGTCACATGT
>JABJVP010000342.1:0-12185 GCA_026770825.1 Brienomyrus longianalis
CCATTGCTTCCGGGATAGGCTCCGGACCACCCGCGACCCAGTAGGATAAGCGGTTTGGAAAATGGATGGATGGATGATAAGGCAAGTGAAAGATGAACGGAATAAAAGAACCAGCAGGTGGCAGCAAATCAGTTGTGAAAAAGAGGTTGTCATAGGTACAAAGCACTGATTGAACAGGTTCTCAGCAGATAATCCAAATCTGCAGATCAACTTCTCTGTGTTCAACTGGCTCTCATGGTATGACTGAGCAGACTGAGCAGGACCACATGAGAGAGGCTTCACTGCAGTTAGCATAACCATGAAATCATTCTGCTTCACAAAAGTCAGCCCCCCCCCCCCCGCCTCCGTTTCCTCTGACCCACAGAGATTCGTGCACAGAAACTGCACTACAGCCTAAAATGAAAAATTCCTGAAATATAAAGATATATTTCATAAAGCACAGCATAGTCATGCTGATACAACCTTGTGGTTTGGTCATTTAATTACACTGAAATGTGTATGCTAATCGATGTAATAAGCTTGTATATTACATAAGAATTTCTTAAGACCTGTGGTCTGTCTGATTGGATCCCCTCTTTTTACAGGAGCTTCAGTGCAGCTCAATGGTGATATCGCTCCTGACTGATTGAAAGTCTCAAAATATCCTTTCACATACAACACGATACGTTTGTGCCTGAAATATGCCGTACAAAAAACATATGACTTTAGTCTTTTAATTTCGCTAATACATATCGGTATAGTTTACCTCTGAGTCTAAAATGTAAATCTGAAGAACTTCTCAATATCTGGATTTCATATGGAATCCATCTATCACTTGTATGTATATTTGAGTATATTAAGTAACTTTAATCAATCTGTAGGCTCAAAGGCTGTTGGGTGTAACCAACTTGAATGATTGGGAAGGGGGGAACTCCCTCAGGTCGTAGCACCCATGTAATCTGTCGTTATAGAAAGGCTGTAAATGTGGATCTTACCTGCTACTGTTTCAGATTTACTAACGCAAGGACTGTGAAATCGAATTATTTTATTTCAGACCGGCCCAAAAGTCAAGCGGCCCCCCGGGAAATCCCCTGAATCTGCCGATTAGCCACTGTGGGCCTGTCCAGGACAGAGCTAGGCCAGGTGAGCATATGTAGTATAGACTGCCTTTATAATGAAAAACTGTGAGATCAGCTGACGGAAAGACATGGAAATAAAAAAATAATTTTCAGGTGTTTCTTGTCAAAATACACCCCAGATTTATAACAAAAAAAATACAAATATTAACTTTTAAATGCATTTTCTTATGTTCGAATAGCTGTACATGTTTTCAAAAGGAGTTGAGAGTTGAGCGTTGGAGCGCCATGAGCTGCCTACCTAAGATAGCTGTATTGGCATATTTAGCGATGGCTATTTAGATGCCTTTGTGAACTTGCCCATCATTTAATACTATGCCTTGGTCCTCTATATTTTTCAGTTCTTCAACCAGTCAGCTAAATACTAAATTCTGACCAAAGTATTTGAAGTCTTGTTCTTTGCATAAAAGCACAAGCTGCTTATGGTCAATACTGGAACTAAAGTTAGATAAACTTCCATAATCTTGTGCTTTTTCTTCCCTGATCCCAGGGAATTGAGCACTTCAAAACAACATCTTGGTAACATCCTGAAAAATATCTCTGATCTGAATTCGTGAAAGTGTTTCTTAATGTTGCTCCCTTACTGATTTGTAATCAAATATAGTGGTTTGTTTGTTTCTTTGAGTCGAGTGTATTGAATGTAGTATTTATTTCCCAAGGCATTTTGTCCAAGATATACTGGTTTTGGCTCAACATACCTAAAACTGTCCTTGAATATAGTCTTCCTCTTCTGGTCTGTCTTCAGCACATTGTTACACCGACTGAGCAGATCCTCTATCTGAAGGACTATCTGAATTTTGTTTATCTCAGATTCTCAAATTCCAATAGCCCTTAACTTTCTAGTCAATTTATGAAAAATACCTGACTGAATGACATCGTGAACATGTTGGAAACCCTCGATTATGGTTTGAATGGCTGAAGATGGACGTATTAACTTAGCCTGGAATTTAAGATAGAATAAAGCTAAGCTGTTTAAAATTAGAGATTCGTCTGTCTCTTATGGTTGCTCCTCATGAAAAATATCATGTGTGACAACATCTCCTTTTTTAAAGCTACGACTACAGTCTGGAACACTAAAACATTAAAATTCACATTTGGAAGGTGACAATGAACATTCATGTGTTGAGTGAAAGACACATTAGAACCAAATGCCTGGGGAAAAAAACTGGCATTGAAACATTTTAATTATAATTAATAATTTATCTTGATTAAAATGTCTTGTGTTGCCCTTTTTGTGGAACCTGAATACCCATTTCCACTTTCATTTGCTTAAGTTAAAATTCAGTTTGAATTCAGAGTAATTTATCTAGCAGTAAGATTTCATGTAGTAAGCGTTTCCACATACAAAAGTGTAATATTTTACATTACTGCATAGGTAACAGCATTAATTATGGAGTTAATATGGCTCAGATACTTATCACATAAAGCTCCAAGCATTCCCTTTGAAGACTAAAATGGTGTTTGACAGAACATTAAGCATATGCCAGGAACCGTTTTGATTTACATTGCACAGGCTGAAGGTTATCGCTGACCTTTGGCATTCCTATATAATAAAGATTTTCAGTAGGCCAGTTTCACGGTCTTAACATGCTGCAGAATTTTCTGTCTGTGTAACTTTGCAACAAACACCCACGCAGCAATATTATCTTCCTGTTAGTGCAATACAAGCTAAATCCTTGGGTTCCTTTAAATCAGAGATACATAAGATTTTAACAACTCTGAGCTATTAGTTAAGTTCTCCCCAAACGAGCCTGATGGGCCGAATGGCCTCCTCTCGTTTGTAAATTTCTTATGTTCTTTTTGCCTTCTAAAATACATCTATTCACAAAATGACTTTTAATTTAAGACTAATTACTTCCATTAAAATGCTTGGTCGATATAAAAAGTTTGTAAATATTTAATTTAGGCTACTTTTTATTAATTTAACGGGCACTTTTATTCAAAGCGAACTACAAATAAAAATAAATATCCACAAATCCAAGAAGCCTTGCACCATTAACGGTGGCATTTTCTGATAATGGTTTTTAAATGCGTACCCATTTTGTCTAACAACTTTGCTATCCAAACACCCTGACAGTAATGGTGGAGAAGAATTAAAAAATAATGAGGGTAACTCGTAGTGTAGGTCCAGCTCAAGTTTGTGTTAAAACAACTGTCAAGACAAAATCACAACTTCAACTAACCAGCAAAACTACCATACTAGCAAAAAGCTAATTAAGCTCCAATACCAAATTACAAAACTGTAGTGGGGCCTGTGGCTGTAATGATGGGATTGTGCCTGTAGGGAGACTCCTTTACCAAGGTTTGCCTTCAGAATTTCATTTGGTTTTCAATGCATTAATTAATATTATGTGATGATTTCCAGGCAGGAGACCAGGAAATTAAACAAAATTTTTTTTTCAATATGATAAGAACAAAAGAAATTTACAAACAAGAGAAGGCCATTCGGCCCATCAAGCTCGTTTGGGGAGAACTTAACTAATAGCTCAGGGTTGTTAAAATCTTACCTAGCTCTGATTTAAAGGAACCCAAGGTTTTACCTTGCACTACACTAGCAGGTAGACTATTCCATACTGTAACTACACGCTGTGTAAAGAAGCGCTTCCTCAAATTCATTTTAAAATGTTCTCCTGCTAATTTCCACCTATAGTCATGAGTTCTAGTATTTAAACTAATATTGAAGTAACTGGTTGAACAGCATCCAGACCTGTTACAATCTTATATACCTGGATCATGTCCCCCAAGCAACAATACTAACACGCTGACCATCAATGGCAGGGAAACGTGAGGAGGCTACACACCAGACGGTAGGTACATGATTAGAGCACGTCCAGATTACACATACAACATGGTGATACTTGGGAGCACAACAGGTATTTACACTAAACACAGACAGTTACTTATAATGAGACAACACAGGCTATATAAACGGCCCGCGAATATGCCGGGAAATGCTGATGAGTACTATAACACCGAAAATATTCAGTTCAATTCACTTTATTTTTATATTCCACCTTTGACATCAGCGTCACCCCTAGGCACTTTACATGGGTCTGTTGTGATACATAACAACATCATTAAGAGAGCATATGAGCTGTTAACATAATGGCGGACTATTGCTGGATGTTAAAAAGAGACTGCTCAGGTGACGAGGAATACAGGGAACACAGAAAAAAATCGAACAAGACACATCTGTCCATAGGAACGCTCACTGTGGTTGAAACTGAATGCGATACTGATGTTCCTCTGCTGTTTACTGGTATGCATATGATTCGACTGTCTGGAATGCATATGATTCGGCTGTGAAAAACTGAAAATCAAACTGAAAAGATTTTCCTAGCTGTGAGATCTTGTTGAAAAATTAAATTTTTTCACTGTTTTACATGTTTCACATGATAGCTATACCGCAAAGCCTGGAAATCACAGGAAATAAATTTTTGGCAAATACATAATCACTGATGTGTTAGAACAACCCAATCTGGGTTATCGCCATTACCCAGCACCGGGTTAAACTGACCTAGTATCGCTGGATTTTATAGACCCCAACATGCTGGGTCATAAAACCCAAATATAGGGTTACTTTCTTCTAGTTCTGGGTTATGTTTAACTCTTTTTTTTCAGTTACCGTATAAGATTTGGTTTGTTTGTTTTTTATGTTATATATTAGTTTGCTCTAATGCTTAATAAAAAGCAACTACTTATTAGTCTAATGATTAAAAAAACTCAAGAACTATTCATTAATGGCGAACTTTAATTAAAAATCAATCTTTATTAATATTGAAGCTTCTGCTCAGCTTGCTTCAGATATTCTTGTATGTTTGTTCCAACCTGTATTAGATAACAAATTTAGAAAAACTTGACAAGCATTTCACAAATCAGAGACAACACCTTATCCAATGTAATGTACCACACATCACATCTACAGTTAGAGAAGTTTGATCCAAGTGCAGGCTGTAGATGAGTAGATGCCTTGCAGTGGCGTTATTATGGGGAACATGCAGAATAGCACATACGAACAGAGAACAATGACTGAACAGGGAGCACAGGACGAAGAGATGATAATATACATGATTAAAAGATTACAACAAAGAGATGACGGCAGGTATCACAGGGGACACCCAACAGGTGATACCACCGGACAAGACAGGACCTTACATGAACCAGGTGATGGACAGAAGCAGGGTAAGGGACTGCAAGGACAACAGGTTGGACAGATAAAAGGACAGGGACAGGACTGACACATGGAAGTACCACCAGGATAGGGACAGGGACACCAGTTAAGACTACAGGGGGAATGGTCTAGGAGAAGAAGATAGGACAGGGTGAAAACCAGGACAAAACCATAACCAACCATGAGAGAAGGGCAACGCCTGAGGTAGGAGAGGGAGACAGGTCAGACTGGGGAGTTAGGATGATCCCAGGATGCTGGGCGTCGATCCCACAGCGTGCGTCCCACTTAGCATAGGTACATTCATCAGACTCTGTGACACCGTGCAGTCAGCAGGGTCAGGAGACATCCTGGGAGTTGTGAGGCTGAGATTGGGACAGGAACCGAAGCAGGAGGCTGGGAAAGGACCAAGACAGGAGCAGGTGGATGTTGAGAAGACAGCTGGGTTCGGACCAGGGCCAGAACCAGGGCAGGGACCAGAGCAGGAACCAGGGTAGGAACAGGTGAGTGCCACCGGGACTTCCAGACTGGACACCATGGGTGCTGGGGAGCCTGTTGGGCGAAAGAAGAGACAGGGGTAGGAACTAGGACCAGAAGACCCTAAGGGGCCTGCAAAGCAGGAGGGTTCAGAGGTGACATGGCCCCGCCTCCCTTTTCGCTAGACAAATACTAGGCTCACCCTCTTTTTGGACTTCCATCGACGCCGACGGCCCTTCCTGAGCCCAGGACGGGTGTGTCCTGGAGGCTGAGCATGGACCCACAGGGTGGAACGCAGGGCAATACCCAGAGGGTCCCACTCAACTTCTTCTAGCAGACAGTCTTCCTCTAGCCTAGTAGTGGCTAGAGAATTGGCCATGGGACTAGCAACCACTGAAGAGCCAGTTGCACGACTGGTGGCGGTTGGACCGTCTGGTGTCAGGCTGGTAACGGCCTCCAAGCTTCGACAGTAAGATAGGGGTCCGGACAATTGGCAGCAGTTTTACGGTATAATCCAGCCAAGGCAAGATGTGTACCAGTGAGAGTTCAGGTGCACGAAGTAGACCCCCCCTCCCAGGACCCCACCACACCCACCTCCGAATGAACCCCTCCTGGTGGGTCACAGAAACACCCGCAAGGGCTATGGAGAGGGGCCATCGATTCAGAGAGAGTCAGAAAAAAATAATAATGAATAATTTTAGTTTCTTTTTTATGGTTCCATTTATTTTATTTGTTTACAGAAATGTCTTTATTTTGAAAAATATATTTTCTTTTTTATTTAACTTTGTAAAATATTAAGCTGTTTTGAAAAAGTACTGTACAAATTGTAAGGATCAGGCTTCATCCTTGCAGGTTTCTCAGTATAGGGGTAAACTCTGCCAGACACAGATGATTGGAACTGTTCTTGATTTATTTCACTGCTTCATGCAACAGGACCATCATTAGAAGAGGAAAAGAACAAGATTAAAACAGTCTGAAAAACCACAGCATTGCCACAGCCACCAGACCATATTTTTTCTATCCCTGAGGCACCACAGTCAGAGCAAGAGAAAGAGGGCTGTAACCCCCTTTGACCCTATAATGTGACTCAATATAAGCCAATCATCACACATCCCCTCCACATTCAAAACAAGGGCTGTCATCTGACCGTAACAAAAAGAAAACATCACAGTACCCAAGTTTCTGTGCGACATCAATAAGAAGAAGGGTTACAAAAATGAAAGCAAAATAAAGACAGTAGTATACCCTCTGGCATTTTCAACTGATCTATGCAACCATTACCCCACATTACACAACTAAAACAGTTTTCTTTTTCCTTCTACTGTACATTAATCCTCCAAACTTGCTTGGAAGAGACTGCAACAACAGTACCCCAAGTGCAAAACAGTATTGTTACCTTAACTCACAAAGAACATCCACACTTGCAAGTCAACAGGCTGCTAAAAACTAAGCCATGATGACTGCAGACCTAGTCCTTCAAAAACAAAACCATATAAGGGCTTAGAAAGGGAGAAGAAAAAAAACACTTCAGTACTCAAATTGAGAAGCAAAATACGGATTTACTAAAGCATGAGCAGGCTGTGTGTGCATGAGATGAAAAATATCTTCCTGTCTAGGGCAGAGGGGTACGAGTGGTTTTGTTCAGTTTGTGGGTGTGTGAGTTGAGAAAAAGTTTGCTGGGTTGATACTTACATGTGTATCTGTTGAGGGAGCCTTGCCCACCATGTCCAAAGCAGCCAAGGGGTGGTCATGGGGTCCTGGTTCCCCAAACAGGAAGCCAAATCCATGTTCCTGTTCATCAGGGACTTCTGCTACTCTGCCCTGAATATCAGCTTCAGCCAACTGTAGGGGCACACACTCCACATCCTCCTCCTTGTTGTCAAACGTGAAAAAGGGGAGCAGGTTACCGAAATGGTGAACACCCTCCTCGGCACCATCCGCCACTTTAGTCAGCTTGTAATTCAGGTCTGGCATCACTTAAGCAACCCTGTATGGGCCTTTGTAGACCAGAGCAAGCTTGGCAGAAAAACCAGCTGTTTTTCGAGGGTGAATTCAGTCACCAACGCCAAACAAAACCTCATGGTGTTGTTATTTCTGCATGTCATGGCTGCTAGCCAGAGACTCTCTTACAGTACATGGTCATACGTCTCTCGTAAAGCTGATGTGAGCTCCTTCTTGTATTCAGAAACGGAGTCAGTCATTCATCCAGGGTTTGGTGATATCCATAATTCAATGGGTGTGTTCTGGTTTCTGCTATTGAAGAGGAATGTCGGGGTGTCACCTGTGCTCTGGTGAGGAGCTGTCCTCGATGCAACTAGATCAAAGGCAAGTGGAGGACCCAGTCCATATGTTTATGTCCTACGTAAGCATGAATTGCATTCTTCATAGTACGATTCACTCATTCTATCTAGTTAGACTGCGAGTGATACGAGTGATATGTTGTAGTCAGCCTGGGGTTTGAGCTGAGGGCAGCAACCATCGCCTGACGGAAGTCACTAACAAACTGGACACCCCTTTCTGAGACCAGGTGTCTGGAGGCCCCACATCTTGTGAACACCTCAGAGACAAACTTATGTGTCTCAACCACTGCCGTAGCCTCACAAACTGGGCAGATATCCACCCATAAGGTGAAATAGTTAACAAAGACTAAAATGTACTCATGCCCACGGCAAGATCTGGGGAGAGGACCCATGAAATCGACGCTGGGAAACTCCCATGGGTAAATAGCCACAACTGGTTTTATAGCCTACTGGCTTTTCACTGGTCAGTTTGGACATTGAGTAGGTTATACAGAACTGGATATGCTCCTTAACATACCCCCACATACCTAGCCAGTATACCCTACCCTGAAAGGACCCAAGAGTCTTAGTCACACCCAAGTGGCCAGCCATGGGGTGGTCATGGAAGTACCTCAGCAGAGTGCCCTGCAGGGCATCTAGTAAGTAGAAATACACGTCTTTATGTGAATGTAGCTGGCAGGAAGAACTCTAATCGGTGAAGTAGACCAGAGCATCCTCAATACAGAAGTCTGATGAATCCACACAAGATCCACTCACTAGCTCAGCATCTAAGGCGGAGATGATCTGCTCTGCCTGCTAGAGGGACCAAAGTTGTTTCTTGTCCTCAAATATCAATAGAGGCTGACGTCTGAGGTTCGATGAGCTAACTATAGCATAAGGTGGTACCAGGTCTGCAGGCACAGGGGAATCACTGACTGGGTTTCGCGAGAGGGCATTTGGCCTTGAATTGCCAAGCCAGGCCTGTGGAAAACCTTATAGTCAAAGTCCTGCAACCGTAAGATCATAAGATCATCATTCCCAAAAGCTGCCATACATTTTTAACTGTCTTTGGTATGGGAAATTTTTTGATTGGCACCACCTTACCCTTATCAGTGCCAATGCCTTCTGGAGTTACCAAGTAGCATAAGTTTAATGTACAGAAATCCCATTTAGCCAGCTTCAAGGAAAAACCAGCATCTACCAAACGACCCAACACCGTGGAAGGTCTAACAGGTACTGGTTAAAGGTCCAGGTAAGCCATGCGGCAGTTATGAGTGAGTCCTGCTAAGATGGTATTCATCAATCTTTGAAATGTTGCAGGTACATTTGACAAGCCAAAAGGCATGAATTTAAACTGATAGAGTCCCTTGTGTGACATGAAAACTGTTTCTAGTCTTGAAGCAGGTGTCACTACCACCTGCCAGTACCCCCATGCATGGTCTAGATTGGAAATAACTATACCACGTGCTTAAAAATCAAGAGAATCATCCACCATTGGTAGTGGGTAGGGGTCTCTCATTGTAGCTTTATTCACTTTTCTAAAATCTAAATTCACTGGTGTACTTTTCTAAATTCACTTTTCTAAGATCTTGAATCAGAGCCTGAATCAGACTGTTTGACTATCACAACAGGGGAGGCCCAGGGCCCTGAGGCAGGCTCAATAATGTCATCCTCTGACATTTTGAAATCCTGCTCCTCGGTACTCTTCCTTTTCCCAGGGGAAGCACAGTAGGGAGGATGACACACTGGGTTTTGCCATCCCAGTATCTATTATGTGTTCCAGAAGTGCAGTATGGCTCAGCTTTCCCCCGAAAAGATGAACAAAGTCTCCCAACAGGCAAACCAGTTTTTCCTTGTCTGCTGGAGGCAGGGCTGCTTCTTCCACCATAGAGCTAATATCAGTTTGCATGTCCTTGAAGGTCTGGCAATCGACATGGCCTTCCAAATCCTCTAACCTCTAAAAAATTCCAAGGGAGAACAATGTCCTCTGCTATCCTGCACCTGACAAGTAAAGATGGACGGACCGCTGTATCAAGGGTTGCCTTCAGTGAAACCTGATTGAGGGCCACCACTAATGTCAGTGGAGTGCTCTCTACCCTCCTTTATCTGTTCCTCGCAAAATTTACCATGTGAGAGCCCTCCACCTGTCATGTCCTTGTCCCTCCACTCTCCATTCCACTCCATTCTCTGTTTAACATCACAAGTTCTTTGAAACCTATGTGGTCTAGTACTAGAGTCATGTCTAAGGCCCCCAGAAACATTCAAGGTCTCTTGACCAAACTTAGGACTTGCAGCTTCCACCCCATCCCCCACTAGGGTGAGCATTACCATCCTGTCTATTCTTTATACAGTTCCCACAATTACATGTGGTGACCCCAGGAGCCAAGCAATTATAGCAATGTAAATCCCAGTGCAAGGGTGTTTGAAGGGCAGCGGAGGTTCTGTTAGAAGAAATAGGTCCTACAGTGGCATGTAGCTCATGAGTTCTGTTGAAGAGGTAGGCACAGCAGTATGAAGGACTAGTCTATACTGATCAGACACATGTTGACAGATTACCTCAATCTTTTCCTGCTCAGAAGGTGGTTGCTTAAGTCACTTAAACTCTGTCACTAGGTGGGCAATAAAAGTGGGGAGTGGTTCATCTGAAGCTTGAATTCTGTCCAAAATTCTTCTCCAGATTTTCCCTTTTTTATTTGCTAGCAGAATCACTTGTCGAAAGTAAGATGAGAAATGTTCTCATGAGAGTACAGTAGGTGGGGCTGCATGTCTGAATACCACTTCAGAGGCTCCTTTTCGAATAGTCTGGACAATTCGATGAAAAATGACGTGTCAGATAAACCAAGCATTGACTTATACAAAAAGACAGACTGAAGGCATTCTTCTGTGTCAAGAGAAATACCCCCTTAGGTGATATAAATCCAGGAAGGTGAACTGAATTAACAGCAGGAGGGCTAGTCTGCGTCAGTAACTTTCCAGTGTGGTTAGCGCATGTGTGCAGCCGGAGTTGGGGTAATTATAGGATGAGCATTTGAGACTTGTCCACGCGAATGTTGAAAAGTCTGTTTTTTTTGGCTGGTTTGGCTAGCGAGTATGCATGTAGCAGGGGTTGAGCTAAGTACAGGGTGAGTATTTTTGTCGTCTGCATGAATATCAAGAAGTCTGATCTTCTAACTACAGCAGCAAGCTGAATTGTAAGTCAACAGAGATACTGAATGCAGATGTCAGTGTGTCTAACTGTCACTGCTACTTATCTACTTAACTTCTAAAGTTTTCCAGGTAATATTCCCAATAAAGCCAAACTACCTTTCTCATAATCACCCCCAATTGTAAATGTGTCAATGTGCCTAGGCACTGTAAAAGCTATATGAAAAATCAGAATGAAGGTTACACCATTGACTCCAGAGCACTCTATGCAGGAAAAGAGAAGAAATTTTTTTTTATCACCATGTAAGACTAACATCATTAAGATTATCTGACAGCAATGTTGTACAGTAACAAGAGAATAGAGGATGGATCCCACCCAGGAAAACAGCGAAGGAGGGCCTCCTTTCTGAAAAAAAAAACTCCTCAATGGAAAAAAAAATGTCCCAAAAATGCGCTTTAATCCACCTTTATTGTTGGCATATCTACAATGAGACAGCTTAGTTGGCTGCTGGAGTGTGCCGTCAGCACACAAGTTAACTAAAGGTCATTTATGAATTCTAACTTCTGTACACTTGCATCAGCGTCAAATACAATCAGCCACATTCCCCATTTACTGCTCCGAGGATGTTCACTCACAGTTCAGACACCATTTACAGTATATGGATCAGACTTCGTCCTTATGACTTTCCCAGTAAAGCGGTATAACTCAGTCAGACACGGACGAATAGAACTGTTCTCGGTTTATTTCTCTGTAGGGTAACATATCTTCACGCACAATGAACAGGAATCATCATTAGAAGAGGACAAGTACAAGATTATAACAGTCCAAGAAACCTCATGCCAGGCACCCCAGCCCCTGCTTCTCAGTTTCTGGCCTGCTGCTCACCTGCAGCCATTGCCCTGTCGGCTCCTGCCTGCTGCTCATCTGCAGCCATTGCCCTGTCGGCTCCTGCCTGCTGCTCATCTGCAGCCATTGCCCTGTCGGCTCCTGCCTGCTGCTCA
>JABJVP010000343.1:0-12172 GCA_026770825.1 Brienomyrus longianalis
ATTGCTTCCGGGATAGGCTCCGGATCCCCCGCGACCCAGTAGGACAAGCGGTTTGGAAAATGGATGGATGGATGGAATCCGACTAAAGTTCATGTAAACATTAGTCTGACTGAAATTGTACTAAATCAAATTTCTCGAAGTCGGACCAAGACATCCCGATAATGCGATTAGGAGTCGATTTACTACTGCAAGTATACGTTCAATTGGACTCAAACTGGCCTAGGTAATCTACAGTATGCATGCTCCACAGTCCACAGTGCACCCCCTGCACTTTGACCCGGAAGTAACAGAAGAAGCATGAAGCATTAGAGGTCACATTGCTAGCGCACTCCGGCACTATACAGCAGTGTCTTCTGCCTTTGGATAACACCATAGCCCACAAGGAATAGCATGCGTGTCATGTGTACTTCAAGAAGGTACTAAAAGTACTGTACTTCAAGGTGTTGGTTATCCACTGGCGTAAAAACTGGTACCAGCACTGAATGACATCACAACACGAAGCTGGGCACTTTGTACTGAATTTGAAAAATGGCTGTAGTAGGAATGAACAACGTGCGATCTTAATACCAACATTGCATATCAGGGAAGTAACGATACACTCAACTCGTGATTCAGTACGATTCATGATTCTGAGTTAACGATACGATTTTCTAACGATTTTTAACAGAATGAGCTGCAGACAGATTTATTCAAAAATATTCCTTTATTTATCTTTCTAAACTGTACAAAATGTGTCGTCTTTTTACCATTGCAATTGGAATTGGAAATGTTTAAAAAAAATCCCAAATCAAAATAAATAAAATAAAAATAAATGGTAACACTTTACTACATTAGTTCATGATGCAAACATCATGCATGTATATCTTTACATCCTAACATCCCTTAACAGCTGTAATATACATTAATACCAAACATTATATAATAATAACAAACATTATAATTGTATAATCATGTAATGTTTGTTATTAATGTACAGTATATTACAGCTGTTAAGGGATGTTAAGGTGTACTTGCATGCTGCTTATGAATGTTCTATGAATGCATAATGAATGCATTATGAAGGTGCACTTAATATAAAGCTTTACCAAATAAACGAAGGCGTGCATGTGCAGCTTTTTAGCGTGGTTTGCCCTTTTAATAATCTTCGCTCTGGCGGTGGTGAATTGAGCTCACTGCAGTGCCAGTGGACATGCTGAAGCATGTTCATTGTGGTATTTGTATATGTAATCAGTCTTTTACAATATTTGCATGCAGTTTATATCTTGTCTGTACTTTTCTCGGCATTTTTGTTTGTGATTATTGGAAAGCTAAAATGCCGCCACACTGCAGATTTAAGATCGGGGGGTATGTCCTCAATTTCAAATTCGCTCGCCATCTCATGTTTGGTCAAAAACTGACGTACGACGTCGACGTGAATATGCAGTGACATCTGACGTCGAACTGATGTCATGAAATCAAATGTAATATTACACCAGTTTTTCTGTTAAGCAAAGTACCGTGAAGTACCGTACTCCTAAAGTAGCGATTCATTTTCCATATCAGCCAGTTTAAATCGTCATACTTTTAGATCGATTTTTAACCGATTCCCGATTCATGTTTCATGAATGATTGCAGTTACATGCCTATTGCATATTATGCACATACAAGTCTTACATCCTTAATCAGCCAGATATAGATCAAGTCTGTCTTAAATTCAGTTTAGTTCGGATATTATAGAGCAGGGAATTTAAGTCTCGTTAAAATATTTTTACTCTATCATACGAAAAAAAGTTTTGCAATTTTAATGATTATTCATTTTCAGGATTATCTAGTACATGTTTAAAAATCAGTTTAAAGTTTACTTCCACTGCTTTTGGATGAGACAATTCTCCGGCACAATCATAATCATTTTCATCATTGCTGTTTAAATCACTCCTAGATGGGTCCTTAAGAAATTTATGTTGGATTCCTTTTTTGTGTCATAAATACCCCAATATTCTTTACAACAAAGTCGCATTGGATTATCTGAAAATTTTTCAATACTGTGCTGTCATACTATATTACACAAAATACTTTATTTCTTGTTATGCTATCCTGATCTTGTTATATCTTTCCTTCCGTCTAGATCGCAGTTAAAGCTTACGTTACTTGATTTGTCCAAACATCTATTATTATGCATTTTATCCATTTTTTTTTACGTCTGTGACATAATAGGTCAACCAGAAAAAGCTCAATACTAACAAGCTGAAAGGAGCCATATCGCCACCTATCATAGTGAAGTCAGGTCGATAAATTGATTCCCCTCTCATGCATGTATTCTGGCACAAGGACAGTAGTCTGATTAAATGGCGTAGTTGAGCTATAACTGTAGCTCAACTTAGCTATGCAGTTAAATGTACTGAGTAGTTGGAATGAGGTACAGTTGTTAGTACTCTGGTATTAGCGACCAGGCAAGAGGGCATGCCTGTGGAGAGTGCTTGAGCCTATCCTTACAGTCTCCCCACCTCCATGGGTAATTCAGGAGCCTGCAACCGACACTTTGGAGAACAACCTTGGGCGACGTGGCGTCAGGGCAGTCCGAGTGCCCTCGGTGGAATTCCGCCATTAGCGTTGGGGGGAGGATATCAGCAGCAGGGACTCAACACTGTTCCTCCAGGCCGTTGCCCTCATAATCGATAAGGTATTACAAATGACTCCCACAACAACTGGAGGGCAAGGACCACTGCAAGAGTGCATGGACTGTGTATGCCAGGGCACCGTCAATCTCAAACGGAGGGAGAGGCATGTGCTTGTCAGTCGGGGATGCAGGGTACTGTACTAGAGCAGGCTTTATCAACTAGACATAAGATACTGGTGTGATGCAATACTGTCCTGGAAAGTCGAGGTGGAGGTCACCATGTTGATCCACTGTAGGATCTTAAGTGGTCCAATGAACCGCAGTAACAGACTCTTGGAAGGAAGTCAGAGCTTTATATGCAGCTGAGTACAGCTGTCAGTAATTGAAATGACATGCAGCTATTAGTACTTCAGTGATTGCGACCTGGAACGGGGGGCGTGGCTGCAGAGAGCCCTTGGGATCCATCCTCACAGTAGCTCCATATTTGTCCTTAAATTCCCCTTTGCAAATTCTGTACATCAATTACGAACACAGCTCATTACAATTCATCATTTGGTATAACATCTGTAGGGATCTAAGAGAAAGGCATGTCTCCCAGACATTTTGGCAGAAGGACACACAGAGGGAGACCGGACACCAAGCACTGTAGGTAAAAATAGAAGCTGGAGTGACAAATAACTTAGAGGAAGATGGAACTGGTGTGCACAAGATACCTGAATTCTGTAATCATGAATGACTGACAAACTCACTGCGGTGTTTTTACATGTAGCCAGCTCATTTAAGGGTCACTTTCTCAAAAATATAAATGTGCTATATGTCATTACATGAATTGTTACACTTGTAATTTAAACAACTGCATTACTTTACAGAATTAAATGTAACCATTTTAAAGGATTATTGGCCTGCTTTCTTTTGCACAAGTGGCGTACATTGAAAACGTATTTGGGTAAATTATCTCTTCTTGTTGTATCTGTAAATATTAATTGAATACATCATAATTTTATACCCCAGACAGGGAACACATGTGGTTTTGTCATTGGTCCATTGCCACAGACACTTGCTCATTAAGGCAATAACTCAAAAAATACTTGACACATCTTTTTCAGGATTTGCAGAGGCATTGTATGGGTGACAAAATTTCAAGTTTCCCAGTCACAATTTATGGGTCGGTGATTCTCAAACTGAGACATGAGATGATTTTCTGAATATTCTAAAATAAAATTTATACATGTATTTCTTCACAAGCCCATCCACTCAGAATATTTTATCAGTAGCACTCCAGCAGCCAGTTGGTGATATGTATTTGCTGGGAACTTGCCGAATTTTATTGTAGGGGATGTTCATCATGCCACCTTTGCCAGTGGTGGCTCATGAAATAATGAGAGCAGGCCCAAATGTGGTGTGCCTGATTACACTGAGACACTTCACACAAAATGCAGCCATTAATAAAGGTTTTTTGGAGAGGTAGGGACAGTCTATACCAGTGGTGGGCAATCATATCCGCAAAGGTCCAGTGTGTATGCAGGTTTTTGGGATAACCTGTAGGTCAACTGTTCAAACCCAGGTGTGAGGACTCTTCAGCCAATCAGTCCTCTAATTAGTAATCTAATTAGGGAGTTGCAGCGAAAACCCGCATACGCACTGTCCCTTTTGCGGATAAGATTACCCACCCCTGGTCTATACGGTAGGCATGGGCACTTTTACAGTAATATTTTCAGTATCCTACTGTGTTTTTGTTCAGCGAAAAATTTTTCTATAATGTGAACTAAGGTGCTGGAATAGCAGTGTTTTTGAATTTGATCTAAATAGCACATACCATGGTAGGACAGGATGATATAAAAAAAGATACCAATCCTTCAAGTACTCTCTGAGCAACACTAAAATGTTGGAACACATGTCGTTTCTAAAAGGAACAGAGATCTGCGGGTCTGGATTGTGCTCTTCCCGCCATGAGAACATTATCTCACTGTTCTCCGTCTCTTTACTGCTCCATTTGGAGTCAGCAGCATCTGTGCCTCTCACTGCCAGTCACAATGTCACCATGGGACATGCTTGGCTACATATGCTATCAGGGCATTGCGTCATGGGCTTTCTCTGCATCCTTCCTTTGAAATACTGTCAGCTCCTGAATGCCAGTCCTTTATCAAGAGCCAGCATTCAGCCATTTAATCAGAGTCCCTCACTCATAATTAAACCACAGTGGATGTTTAATTTGCCTTCTTTTTGTTAAAAATGGAGATGACTCTTAATATTGACATCTGCCAGCCCTTTCCAGTCATATTATAAACCATAAAAATCAAAACACTGACGCAACATGTAATATTCTGAGGTAAAGCGTTATATAAATATTTTAATATTTTATTTTTCCAGGTTTATTCTGTAAATAAGATTGTGAATATTTCGCTGATGGATTAAGCATGTGCACCTACTTTTTGTATCTATTTGACTATATAACAACAAAAAACATTCTCAGGGACGTCATTAATCTGTCATGTACTTTTGTGTCATGAAGGCATATACTGTAGGTGTGTCACCACCTCATCAGGTCCCTGAATGAGAAATGCACAGAAAGGATGCCTCAGTCACAATAGCAGATCCATGGGGATGCTTATTAAGTGTCCAGTCCAACTCCAAGTGCTTCAGTTACATACCATGCCGGCACATAAACAAAGCAACAGAAAAGGAACATAACATTTCACACTGTTGGTTATCAACTGAGCCTCATACTCAGTGTTTTTAGGCTCCAACAACCATTTTCCCAAATACAAGGTCCTCATATAGGGTTGGCCCCACCCACCAAAACATACCATTGCTACACATACTGTAATAAAGTAAAATACACAGATTAAAGACCTACATTTGTCCAATAAAAATACAGTCACCTCGTAGATAATGATAACATTAATATCATTATATTATAACATTAATACTGTATATGTCGTGTGTTTGTTGCATACCTGCAAACTGGCGAGAATATGCATACATATCAGGTTAACCCTACAGTGTTAGCTCAGTGGAACAGTTATGGTAAGAGAGATCAGTAGAAGTATTGGTGAACTATGATGTTGCTGCAGACCGTGACGACCCCTCCATCACATCTGCAGAAGCAGCATGGGGTATTTTAAAACTTAATGAGGGTGCGACATCGAAAATTATATATCCTTTTTTAGTAATGGATGTCGCTTGTTGAACAGCCAAACTGAGTCCGTACAACATTTTAGCTGTTGCTGCCGTTGTCCTTTTGATCTACTGTGCTTGTCCATCAGTCTCATGTGTTGAGGCACCAGCTGGTTACCCAGACCTGTCCTTAGCCCTGGCCATCCTCTGTAGTCCCCATAGTCCATAGGTTAAAGCATATTTTACTGAACATGTCCATCTCATTTAGTTATTAGGTCATTAATTCTATCCTTAATTTGTACTTTGAATGTAAGTATTAATGAACATATTGCTCTGCTAGGATATGTGAACATCTTTGTTCTCTTCTCTGACCACGTACCCATGGTGTGTGTGTGTGTCTAGGAGGGGGCACGGGCATTTGTGTATATGTATGGACATATATGGACTATATGTATATGGTGGTGCAGTGGTTAGCACTGTTGCCTCACACCTCTGGGACCCGGGTTCGAATCTCCGCCTGGGTCACATGAGTGTAAGCAGTTCCGTCTGGGTCCAAACCGCTTATCCGTATATCCAATATATATATATTGTGGGGTCCAAATATTCCCATATTGTTATTTTACATTGTGAGGACATTTTCCCCATCAGGGGTGATTAATTTTTATGAAAATTGGTCAAAATTACACAGTCAAAAAACTAAAAATGCCAAAAGGTTTGTACAATGGGCGGCTCAAATGCCATTTGAAGTATGTTGTAAAATCTTTTACAATTTTTGGTTTGATTTTTTAGGAGTGAGTTAAAAATATCTGCCAGGCCATTTTATTCTGAGGTGGGTTTGCAACTGCAAAAATATTTCACATATCCTTTTCATACTTCTCAAATCAAATCAAAACACTTTTATTGTCACATCACTTGAACGAGTGAACTAGTGAGTGAAAGCCTTGGCTCATGAAATAAAGCAAACTGTACATAAAACAACTGTAGAACAATGTACATAAATACTGTAAAGATAAAAAAAACTACAATGATATACATCTTTACATATGTGCAAATGAAACATAAAATACACATATAATACAGTATACAGTACATACAGAATGTCATGGGGCAGACAGACAGACTGTAGGTGTAATACAATGCAGTTTAGTGAACATAAGAACATAAGAAATTTACAAGAGGAGGCAATTCGGCCCAGCAAGCTTGTTTGGAGAGATCTCAGTTAATGGCTCAGAGTTGTTAAAATGTTATCTACCTCTGATTTAAAGGAACCCAAGGTTTTAGTTTGACCTACACTAACAGGAAGACTATTCCATACTCTAACTACACAATGTGTAAAGAAGTGCTTCCTCAAATTCATTTTAAAATGTTCTCCTGCTAATTTCCACTTCCACTAATTCTAGTGTTTAAACTAAAATTGAAATAGGCATTTGGATGAATAGCATCCAGACCTGTTAGAATCTTATATACCTGGATCATGTCCCCCCTTAGTCTCCTTTGCTGGAGGCTAAACAGATTCATCTCAGCTAACCTCTCCTCATAAGACATTCCTCTAAGACGAGGATTAATTCTCGTAGCCCTACGTTGCACCCTTTCCAAGGCAGCAATGTCCTTCTTAAGTTATAGTGACCAAACCTGCACACAATATTCTAGGTGGGGTCTTACCAAGGAATTATATAATAGTAGCATCACCTTCCTTGACTTAAACTCCACACACCTAGAGGTGTAACCCAACATTCTATTGGCCTTTTCTATTGCTTCCCCACACTGGTGAGAGTGGGACATGGAAGCATCAACATACACACCAAGGTCTTTCTCATAATCAACTACCTTTATTTCAGTGGAACCCATGAAATATCTGTATTTTATATTTCTGCTCCCTGCATGGATTACCTTACATTTATCTATGTTAAATTTCATCTGTCAGGTATTAGCCCAGTCACTGATTAAATCAAGATCCTGCTGTAGCCTGTGTTGCTAGTTCAGTGTTTGCTACACCACCCACCTTGGTGTCACCTGCAAATTTAACTTGTTTACTGTATATATCGGTGTCAGTATTGCTAATGTAAATTAGGAACAATAGTGGTCCTAAAATTGAACCCTGCAGTACCCCACTATGAACACAGGCCCACTGTGACATTGAGCCTCTAATAACTACCCGCTGCCTCCTGTTTGTTAAGCAGTTTTCAATCCAAGCTGCTACAGTTCCTAAAATCCCTGCAGCTTTGAGCTTAAGTAAGAGCCATTTATGAGGGACAACATCAAAGGCCTTCTGGAAACCTAAGCAGATCATATCGTAAGCCTTTTTGTGATCAATTTTTCTTATAACTTCCTTCAAAGACCTCAAGTAGTTAAACAGGATCTACCTCTTCTAAATCTATGCTGGCTATCCGTCAGAATGTTATTTGAATCCAGGTAATCTATCATTTTCGCTTGGATTATAGCTTCTATTACTTTGCCATTTATTTAAGTTAAACTAATTAGCCTATAGTTTGATTGATTACTTCTATCCCCTTTTCTGAATATAGGTGTTATATTAGCATGATTCCAATCAGAAGGTACCACACCAGCAGATATGGATTTCTGAAATAGTGAAGTTTAAGGTTGGCAAATAATATCCCTGATCCCTTTTAAAACTATAGGTAAGATGCCATTAGGGCCCTGCGATTTATTTATTTTGAGCTTAGCTAGGCATGGAACACATCATATTCAATTATACATACATTAGCCATAGATTTGGATTAGTAGTAAGAGTCTGTATGTTACTCGCATCCTCTATAGCGAAAATCCGTGCAAAAGAATCAGTAAACTTATTAACTTTATCAATTTCATTTTCAATTATAAGACCCTAACTAGGATTAATGATTTCAGGTTTTAAGGTTCCTTTTGAGTTAAAATATTGGAAGAAACTTTTAATGTCATCCTTAGTCTCCAATGCAATCTTCCTTTTGACATTCCTCTTAGCAAATCAAATATCATTTTTTAACTCAACCTGTAGACTTAGATACTCCTGCTTTATTTTGAAATCATTAGTTATTTTCCATTTGTGGAACAGAGCCCCTTTCCTCCTGACTTTATTCTTTATTTCAGAAGTAAACCACTTTGGTTGCCATTGCCTATATTTCTTATGTTTAATTTTTCTAGAAACAGGTATTAAGTCCTCTTGCGCTTTGTGTACTGTATGCCCTTTCTCACATCCATGACCTGCGGTTATCCAGCTTTCTATGTTTGTAGTTCTCTCCCCTCCCTGCTTGTGGAATACACACTATCTCCCTAAAAGTCATGGTCAAGAGTATTATTTTTTACTAAATTTGCTGCTTCAGTGTTTGTGGATCTTTTCGTCACATGTTTCTATGGTATGATGAAGTATAATTACAAGCATTTCATTACAGCAAAATCCCATTATGAGGGACTTCAAGGGACCTGGCAAAACATTATAGTTGCTCTATGGCCAGAACTACAGAACGCAATTTACTCATGCCACACCCCAGCAGACACACTTGTGGTATAGATTATTATATTGTACATATAGTAATCCAACTTTACCTGACCAGATGCATGACTGTTAATAATCCCGACTACGTATCTACATTGAATATCACCGGCACGCCACGCGCCTTGTAGGCGGAGCTGCATATCTGTTATAACGAACAAAACTACAGCCAAAAAGTGGCCCTGGGACCAAATTGTTTGTCTGTTTTAAGCAAAATTCCGTTATTGTATATGTGAGTCCGCTATATCCAATGCTTTATCTGCATGTTCGTAAAGGTGCACGGCGGGACCAGCGGACTTTGTCCGTTATAGACGATATTCCGTTATAAGTGAGTCCAGTATGACAGGATTTTACTGTAGTGTCAAAGGCTTTTATTGAAAATTACATTAAGTTTATGCAAAGAGTCAATATTTGCAGTGTTGGCCCTTCTTTTTCAAAACCTATGCAGTTCACCCTGACATGCTGTCAATCAACTTCTGGGCCAAATCCTGACTGAGGGCAGCCCATTCTTGCATAATCAATGCTTGGGGTTTGTCAGAATTTGTGGGTTTTTGTTTGTCTGCCCGCCTCTAGAAGTTCTCAATGGGAGTTTCCTGGCCATGGACCCAAAATGTTGATGTTTTGTTCCCTGAGTCACTTAGTTATCACTTTGCCTTATGCTCCATAACACTGGAAAAGCATTGTTGGTCATCAAACTGTTCCTGGATGGTTAGGAGAAGATGCTCTCGGAGGATGTTTTGGTACCATTCTTTATTCATGGCCGTGCTCTTATGCAAAACTGTGAGTGAGCCACTCCCTTGGCTGAGAAGTAACCCCACATATGAATGGTCTCAGGATGCTGTACTGTTGGCATGACACTGGACTGATGGTAGTGCTCACCTTTTCTACTCAGATAATCTTTTTTCCAGATGCCCCAAACAATCTAAAAAGGGATTGATCAAAGAAAATGTATTTACCCGTCCTCAGCAGTCCGATCCCTGTACCTTTTGCGGAATATCAGTCTGTCCCTGATGTTTTTCGTGGAGAGAAGTGACTTCTTTGCTGCCATTCTTGACACCAGGCCATCCTCCAAATGTCTTCGCCTCACTGTGTGAGAAAGACGGTGTGTATGTTGATGCTTCCATGTCCCACTCTCGCCAGTGTGGGGAAGCAATAAAAAAGGCCAGTAGGATGTTGGGTTACATCTCTAGGTGTGTGGAGTTTAAGGCAAGGGAGGTGATGCTAAGATTATACAGGTCCTTGGTAAGACCTCACCTAGAATATTGTGTGCAGGTTTGGTTTACCTTAAAAATATATATATTATAACATATTTAACTTTTAGTTGATTTAATTAATGTATAGTTAATACAATAAAATGCCAAGTACAATTAAACACTAAGTTACATTAAAACGTAACTTTTTAATTATCTGATAGGGTCAGCGAGACATTGGACTTTTATAACCAGATTAACTATTACTTACCAGAGAATAATTTCCTGTTGAACCATGTAAAGCGAACATAAGCGAAGTTGCTCTTGGGAGACCGAAACACCACTAAAAACCCTGTCACAGCAGGGTACTGCTGGAGCGGGAAAACGTGGAAAATGTCCTCCCAGCCCCAACTGGGGACCAAGCAAAGCTCAGGAGCAAGTTAACATAATGTTAGATAATATTGCTCCATGGGTGTTCTTTGCGAAGTTACGCGGACAGCAACGGCGTTCACGCGACACCTGCAGCTGCAGCTCACTGTCTGTAACGTCGGCAGTTTATTAACAAAGACAGACAAGCAATCACGCACAGATAAGCAAACAAACACTCAAATATATTCCCAAACAATCCCAAACAAGTGCTGCAACATGCGCACAACAGTACAACTGTACACCATTCTCTCTCAGCGCAGCAATCCCAGCAGTCTCCGCCTGCAGCAGTGAGTGTACTGAACTAGAGGCATTCACTAGTGCAGTGGAGAGTGGAGATGGTGACCTGTAATTAATCTATGCACTGGCATTGTATGGGTATCAAATTAGAAATGATAAAATTTTGAGATAAATTGAAGCAGCGCACCTAAATTAAAGCACCACGATCTAGTGATAGCAATAGTGAAGAGAATGGCCTCAGACACTAGTTCTTGTCAGCATGATAACTCAAAAATGATTTTTTTGGATCATTCCCAAACTTTGCATACACATTATATGGGTGAAGATCTGGACCTCTTCAATCTGTTCAGAGATTCAGAGACCTGTTCAGAGATTGACACACCAATGCTTAGGGACAGAAAAGGGAATGGTGATTGCAAAATAAGACACTTGACCCTGTGAATATGATAGCTCTTTTTGAGAATATTACTCTGTTTGTTTGATAATTGATGAATCATATTACCACTTCCCATACGCATTATATGAATGAAAATCTTTACCTGATACACCTGAGACAAATCGCCCCCAAACTCAAAGCATCTGCACTAGATGGCAATAGACGGATGGAACGAGGGAACCTTTAGAACACTGCCTGGGCACTTCAGGGTTCCTGTCTTGTCCTGGAACCATCACAGCCGGTAACCAACCATCACATCAAACCAAGTGTGGTCGCAATCTCCTGGTCCCTCAGGGTTATCCATGAGTAGCCTGGTCTAGGCAGAGGTCCTGCATGTCAGTGTCTGGGTTTCCTGTGCTAACATCCTCTACCAGTGTGGTGGGCAGAAAGACACGCGGGACAAGGGTTCAGGTGAATACACCTTGAAGGGTGAAATTTATTACTGAAAAATTAATGAACAATATACAAAAGCGTCAGTCTGGAGTCTGCTGTCACCCCAAGGCAGTTCTTCAGCGTTCACATACGCAGAGAGCCCATGCATAGCTGGCTTGCCCTTTCTTCCACTTATTGACTCCCTAGTGCATGCTTAACCCTCTGGGATCTAGGGGTAGAGAACACACTTTCACTGACTGGGGCATGGTCACACATTTCATTCAATATCATAAACTTAATTCATG
>JABJVP010000344.1:0-12167 GCA_026770825.1 Brienomyrus longianalis
CGAATCAACTCTAGGGTCGACTTTAGGGAAATCAACTTGGGGTCGATTCTAGGGTGAACAACTTTGGGGTCTTTTAATTAATGTTTTCATATTCCCTTTGTTGCTCTCTTGGTGTTGCTCTTTGTCATTACTTTTAGTTTGGGGGCTTGTTTCTTTATGATCTTCGGCAAGCTCAGGTCATAAAGAAACAAACTCCCCTAGTTTAAAATTTAGTGTTAAAAAAAATAATAGGACAAGCCTATTATTTTTCGATAAACCATGAAATATTATCTTCTAAATTTCTTTTAAATAATGGTAGAGCGTAATTATTAAAATAATTATCTACGATAATTTTTTTATAATCTTCTTTTGATTCAGAATTATTTAATTTTACATTTTGAAATACCTCTTCATCATTTAAGGGATAATTTAAAATTATTCCTACTTCAAAGGCTACGCCATTTGAAATATTAAAAACTTTTTCTTGTTGCTCCATTGGGTCTGTAATAAATATTTTATAATCATCAATATAAATAATAATTTTATATCCTTTCGGATATTTTATTTTATTTAATAGAACATTATAATAATTTTGTTTAAATACAGAAATTATTAAAGAAAAATTTTCTTTAATAAATTTTTCTAATTTTTCTTTTTTCATAATTTTACCTCTTCACTAAGAATATTTTTATAATATTATTTTATGTAATAGAAATAAATTTATACTTTTAGCTTAACTAAAAATTATGAATTAGATATTATTTATAGTGTAGATAAAAAAGAAATAAGCTCCTCGAAACTCGTTGTTGCTTTCTTTTTTTTATCTTCTTGTTGCTCCATTAAATTATTTTTTATGATAGAACAACTAAAATTTTGTATCTTTATATAAAGTTTAGTTTCTCATATGTCCCCAAGCCCACCCCTCAATGGTAAAAGAAAATTTTTTTTATAATATAATTTGATAGCTACGCACCAAAACATTATAAAAAAAATTATTAAAATTATTAATCGCAAAATAAAATGATAAAAGATAAATATTATTAAACGAACCCCTCTTCACTCTTGGGTCATTTCTCTAGGGTCTTAAATTCCCACCCACAAGTCGGAAAGGTTTATTTTCTTTTTCTCTTCATTATGCTCCATGCTCCATAACTTCGCCAAAATGCTCCGACCTATGAACGCTCGGAACTCGCATTTCATAGACCTACGCATTTTGACTACGTTATTACGCATTACGCATATTCAGATAAAAAGAAAAAAACCTAAATAAATTGACCCACCCAATTATATTAAAAAGTATTGCTCCAAACGAAAAATATTTTTGATTAGATTTTTAAAGATGTAAAATATTTTTCTTATTCTCGCAATACTGACAATAAAATAATAAATTAAGTAGGGGGTAGGGTATTTCATAATAAAAAAAATAAGGGTCAAGCCCTTAAAATAATTGTAATTGTGTTCTTCCATATTCTTTTAATTCTTCATCATTAAATTTTTTTATGTAATGCTCTCTTTTTATTTTTTGTCTTTTATAAAATTCTTTTTCTTCTATTTCTATTTCTTTTTCATATTCTTTTATGTTAATTATTTCTATTAATATATTTTTTACTTTTCCCATATAATCATCACTCCTTATATTCTTATTATGCCCATTTTTATTATTTCGATACTAAGAATATATCATTCTTAGTAAAAAAAAATAATTATAAAATAGAAAGCATGGCATAAAGCCACTTAGAAGCTAATTTGAAAATTTTTTTTTCGTTAGATTAAACTTAAAATGTCCTCTTTTTTTCTCCACTTTTTCAATGCTTAAAATTTTAGATATTTGACAAAAAAAAATTATTTGCTCTTTAGCCTGTCCACCTACTTAGGAACGATAATTTTAACTCCCAGTTTGTGGGCTTTTTTCCTCTGCGACCTCCGACAAGCTCCGACCGAAGAGAAAAAAAACTCCACTAGATTTTATTATTTCTATTGGAAGATATTAGGGTCAAACGCTCTTGGGTAAAAGTGGGAAGATATTAGGGTCAAACACTCTTGGGTCTAAAAAGTTGCCCCACCCTCAAGTCGGAAAGGTTTTTTTCTTCTCCCCTCCGTTATGCTCCGTATTCCGTAACTTCGCCAAAATGCTCCGACAAACGAACGCTCGGAACTCGCATTTCGTTGACCTACGCATTTTGACTACGTTACTTCATACTACGCATACTACGGGAAGAAGAAAAAAACCTAAATAAATTGACCCACCCAACTTATAGAATTTATAAATAAAATATATTCCAAAGGAATCTATTTTATTTATAAATCCTTAAAATAATTTAATGATAAACAATGTTATAATTAACTTATGACATAGTTATATATATTGATACTTACTTATTTACTGATAAACTTATTTTTTTTCTCTTAAAAGAGTAACCACTTTTAAAGTTAAATTTCTTAGAGTTACATGTATATTTTATATTCAAAAATATATCAACTATAAAACGCACATAAAAAAAGCTACTCATTAAGAGTAGCTTTTTGCTTATATTAACCTAAAGTTGTAGTAGTCTTATCTACAATTTGAGCTTTATATATTGAAACTAAATCCCCACCAGTAGTAAAGAATATATTTTGATTAATTATTTCTGTCATACATGCTTCAACATCTGCTTTAGTTAAAGCAGGATTTATATATTTAAGAGAAATGGAAGTACTTTTACCATCTGTATTTTTAAATGTCATTATTAAATATAAGTTACTTTCCTTTACATTAGCTCTTTCTTGCTCCATTTCTCTATGTTGCATTACTTCTCTTTCATTCATAATTTTTTACCTCCTTTATAATTAAGCGTTAGGCTCTAATATTGAATAATCTCTTTTACCAAATGAAATAACGCTACAACCTGTATCAAATAATTTTTCGATTGCTATACCTACGGCATACATTTTTGGTGCTGTTGCTTCGACTTTTATATTTGAAAAAGTTATATTTCTTGTTATATCTTTACCGTTTGTGTCAGTTCCAACTATTGTTTTTAATTCTAATGCACAAGCAGTTTGAACTGCACTTGCAGTTCTAACGTTCATATTATTTTCCATAATAAAATTACCTCCACTCGAATTTTACATTTTTTTCTTCATTATATATATATAGCTAATTTCCTAAAATTTACTATATATATATATATATTATGTAAAAATTTTATTTGGGAGTGATTAATATTAATAAAAATAATAATGATTTAATATTAAAAGCAAAAAATAATGATAGTGAAGCAATAGAAAAAATCTTAAAAGATTTTGAGGGATATATTTATAAAAAATATTCTAAATATAAAATTAAAAATTATGAGTTAGAAGATTTAATTCAAGAATGTAATATTGATATTATAAAAGCTATCAGAAAATATGATATAAGCAAAAATTCTTTTGCTACTTATATTACTAGAACCATAAATAATAGATTTAATCTAATTTATGAAAAGGCTATTCCACATTTCAAACATGAGAATTATTTAGATTGTATTGAAAACATTAACGAGAAGGAAAATCCAAACGAAAATATATCTGATATGCTTAATGAAGTTTCATTTTATGAGATAGTAAAAGATTTAAAAGAAAATCAAAAACAAGTTTTGATTTATTTTTATTTGTATAATTACAGGGTAAAAGATATAGCAAAAATTATGAATATACCAATTAAAAAGTGTATGAATATAAAGAAAAATGCTATGAGAAATTTAAAAAATAAATTTTTAAATTAGCTTATTTAAATAATTTATTATATAAATTTATTTTATATAATAATAATTTTTATATAAGGGTGTGATTTTATGTATGATAATTTAATAAAATTAATTGGTGAGGTAGGTTTCCCAATTATTTTCTGCTTATACTTTGTATTTAAGTTAGAAAATAAATTAAATTTAATACTAAAATATGTTTATGAATTGCACCGTAAACAAGAGAAAGAATAGGCTTACGCCTATTCTTTTTTTTATGCACATTGTTAATTAAATTGTGCATAAAATTATTAGCATAGTAATGTATGGAGAGGGTGGGCAAGGGAAACAAAAATTTTCCGATACCACAATAGCTCATCAGTAAAAAAACTTTTACAGTTTGGTTGGAATCAATAGTTTGAGAGCATGGAGGAAAATATTCTTGGGTAGCTTGTCTATCGAAGAAGTTTTTCCGTAATGCTTAACATGAAGTTAGGAGGAAAGGGCGAATTACTTTCTATCGAACTCATATAATTAGGGTGGGACAAATAAAAAAAACAACTCATAAGAGTTGTTTTTTATGTTGAGATTACTTAGTAAATTTTTGTAACTTTAAGTCTAGCATAAATAAATATTTAAATTAATTTTATCATATTATGTTTACTAAGAATAGTATAAAAAATTAATCTAAGTAAATAATATTATTATAAAATAATATTAAAAGGAGTGTTTAACATGGCACATATTAGAAAGCGTGGAAAAAAATATTATGTAATATTAGAACTAGAAAAAAATGAAGAGGGTAAAAGAAAACAAAAATCTATTGGAAGTTATAGCACTAGGCAGAAAGCCAAAGAGGTATTATTAAGCACAGAAAATGCAAGACTAAATAATACTTATGTTGAAGAGAATAAAATTCTCTTCAACTCATATATGGAAAAATATTTTGATGAAGTAGTGGCAAAACTTGCAAGAACCACACAAGTTAATTATAAATCAATTTATGAAAATTACATCAAAAAATATTTTGAAAATATTAAATTACAAAATGTTAGCGTAGTGATGTTTCAAGATTATTTTAATAAATATATTAATGAATTAAATCCAACCTCGATAAGAAAGCATTTTGCTTTACTTAATGGAGCATTAACAAAAGCTTTTAAGTCTGAACTTATAAGTAAGAATTTATGTGACTATGTCACATTACCTAAAATTAAAAAATCTAAAAATGTAAGACTTGAACTTGAAGAAATTAAATTTCTCCTTAATGAAAGTAAAAATAGTAATTATGAAATACAAATAACTTTAGCAATAAATCTAGGTTTAAGATTAGGAGAAATTTTAGGCTTACAATGGAGTGATATTGATTTTAAGAATAATTTAATTAATATAAATAGAAGTTTCAACGTAGTTGAAAATGAAATTATTTTTAAAGCACCAAAGACAGAGCAAGGGGTCAGAACTTTAAAAATAAATAAAGAAATTAATGAAATACTTAAAAAAGAATTTTTAAAGCAAAAGGAATGTAAATTAAAAGATAAATCTTTTAATGAATTTAATTTAGTTTGTATTAATTCAGAGGGCAGATATATAAATCCAAGAACTTTTTCAAAGAACTTCATATATTGGATAAATAAAATTAAATTTAAGCATATTAGATTTCATGATTTAAGACACGCAAACGCTACGCTCATGTTAGCAACTGGAGTATCTCCAAAGGTCGCAAGTAAAAGATTAGGTCATAGTAAAATATCGACCACGCTCGATATTTATACAGATGTTTTTAAGGAACTTGATGAAGAGGTAGCAGATAAACTAGAAAATTTATTGTATTCTACAAAATAATAATTTATTATATAAATAAAAAATAGAAGTTTAAAGGGAACTTCTATTTTTTTTAAATATGTATTTTTTTTGAAAAAAATAAGTGATTTAAATCATTAAATTATATATATCTATTATATCAAATAATTTTAAAAGGAGAAAAAATTATTATGAATCAATCAGCTCTTAAAGATATAAAAACTTTTTCCTCTTCATTATGTGATGATACAATCGAAGGATATAATCAAATATTACGTAATTGTAAATATAATATAGCTAACGGAAAAAGTAAATATATTTTTGATAATTTATCAAAAATTTTATTAAAAGAAGAAAATTTAGATGATATTTACATACAAATAAATACAACTTTTATCCCTTTTAGAAAAGTTGAGAATATAAGACAGTTTAGAGCTTTATATATTGATATTGATGACGAGGGAGGTAGCGAGGGAATTTTATTTTATAAAATTTGGGAACTATCAGAAAGAGGAATTATTCCAGAGCCTACATTATATATCGCTAGTGGAAGAGGAATCCATTTATATTGGGTCATTGAAAATGCCCCAAAACAAGCCATGAATACATGGCAACAGTTAGAAGATTATTTATATAATAAGTTAAAATTTTTAGGAGCAGATAAAAAAGCTACCGATAGTATAAGGATAATGAGAATACCGGGGACTAATAATTCTAAAAATAATAACATTTGTAGGATATTAAGAAACTCCAATAAAAAATACTCCATGTATGATTTAAGAGAAAAATTTTTAGAACCATTTGAAACAAAAATTAATCATAATTATAAAAAAAATAATAAGATAATTAAAAATAAATTTTTTAATTCTTATTCTTTACATATGGAAAGAATAAATGATTTATTTATTCTTTTAAAAGAAAGGAACTATGATGTAAAAGGATTTAGAAATTCTTTTATACATTTATATGCCTATTGGATAGGCATATATACTAGGGACTTAAATCAATTAGAATCTAAAGTTATTGAATTTAATAATAGTTTTAAAGAACCTTTAAAACTTAATGAAATTAAATCTATTATTAAATCAGTTGATAGAGCAATAGACAAATTTTTAAAATATCAATCTATGATTTATAGTGGAAATTTTGAAGAAGTAAAGAAAGCATTTAATTTTAAAGGTGGTTATTGGTACACTAATAAAAGGCTAATTGAATTGTTAGAAATTTCTGAACATGAAGAGCGAAAATTAATTACAATCATATCTAAGGGCGAAAAGTATAGAAGAAAGAACAATAAAAGAAATACTAAAAATGAAGAGGGGTTAACGTTAAAACAACAAGAATTAAAGAAACTCTTTATAAGCATTAAACACTTGAAATCACTAGGTTTAAGCGTTAGAGAAATTGGAAAAGAATTAAATATTTCTCATACAAAAGTTATAAGAATTTATAAGAAATTTAAATAATAATTATTTATATATTTGTAAGATTTTAGGTGGAACGAAAAAGGGTCTTTAATAATATGTGGTGGTTCACTTTGTGAACCACTTTTACTCCTATAAAAGAAAAGCTATATAATATCACCTTATAGAATTAATTTAAATGGAGTTTAAGGCGTGGGAGGGTAGACAGGATTAAGACATAAGGGAAGTAAACAGAAGTTAAGGAATAGTAAAGAATATTGATTTTAAGAGGGAACTAGAAGATAAAATAGAATTATAAAAGTAGTGTAAGTTTGAAAGGGAAAAGGGAATTTTATGTATGTTGTGGTAATTAAGTTTGATAAAGAAACAATATTAGAAGATATAATATTAGATGTAGAAGAATATTTGAAATCAGTTGTAGAAGATTTTTTTATAATACTAGCATATGAATTTAATAGAAAACAAAATGAATATGAGTTATGTTTTTATACAAATGATGAAGTAACAGCTTATAAAGCAGAATTTTTAAAGAACAAATTAAAAGTATCTGGACTAATTGGAAAGATAGAAGTATATCAAAATAAATTAATTTATAAAGGGAGAACGTATGGTAAAAGGTAAAAAAAAATCAGAAGAATTATGTGATTGTGAAAATGAAAGAAAAAAGGATTTAGAAAAACTAAAAGTTATGAATGAAGAAGAAACAGAAAATTTTTTACGAGGGGCAGATATTAAAAAAGAATTTAATTTTTAAATTCTTTTTGATATAATTTAGATGGTAACTAAATTTTATTTTTTAATCTTTTATACTTAAACTTTAGTAAGTTGAATAAAAAAAGGTCACTCTTCTCGTGACCTTTTTTTTATTATGTTATAATTAACTTGTATTTAAAATTTATCTATTAGTTTCTTGTTATAAGTAAGATTATTAGAAGAAAAGAAATGCCAGTTCCTCGGCATTTCTTTTTTTTTATGATATAATAATAAAAAATATATTTAAATTAATGTATATAATATCTATTAAAATTTATTTTACAAAATAAATTAAGGGTAATTTACTTTGCTTTTAACTAAAAAAAAGAACGCCATAATCGGCGTTCTTTTTTTGTAGTTCTAAGGTACTTCGTAACTCGAAATTTACATAACTATTTTTAAAAAATAAAAGACATAATAAAAAATTTATTGGATTTTATTAAATTTTATATCTTATTATATCACGAATCGAAACATAATTATTATATGGGGAATATAATAATTATTTAATTTTCAAATAGGTTGAATCTAATTTATCTATAAAGATAAACCGATTTACTAATTAATCATTTTAATTTTTATTCAAGGGCAGAATGTTTATATGTAATAATATAAAACTATCTTAAAATTAAAATTTTAAGATATGGAGGGCAAGCCTAGCAAGGCTAGGCAATCCATTTAAAAAAATGAGAAATTAAATAATACAAAAAAATGTACGTTAAAATTTTGATTTTTAATACACATGAAAAACATTAAAACCAAAAGGTTTTAATTAAAGTAGTATTACAACGAAAGTATATACAAAATTAAAAAACTGCTTACTTATATTTTAACATATTAAGTTTTATAAAACTTAAAAGTTTTATAAACTTAATATATTGTTATTTAAGGTATGGATAAAAAGAAATAAGCTCCTCGAAACTCGGAGCTTATTTCTTTTTTTTAACTTTTTGTTTGAGGTTAACCATGTTGGATCACTCCAAAGTCGTGGTCCAACATGGCCAACCTCTTCATACTTTTCTTTAGGGTCACTTCTTTTAAGTAATAGTTTTTTTCCCACCCTCTAGTCGGAAGTTTTTCCCTTTATAAATTTATATCTCCGTTCCTATGGTATAGATAATATTTTTCCCATAGGAACTACGATAAAGTGAAGAGGAAAGGGAAAAAAACAATTAAATTGACCCACCCAAAAAACAAGAATAAAATATTTTAAAAAAATATAGCTTGTCCTGAAGTCCTGTTTCCTAATTACTACTCATGCAATTTATATTATTTATTATCTTCTTTTTTAAAAATATTTATTAAGCTAATTATATTTATATACTCCTATATATAGTGATAGTACATATAGTATTACTACCACCATACAAGATTTTTAATAAATTTATTTTGGCACTAATTCCCTCGACCCAAAAACTCTACAATGATTTATTATGAAAATCTAAAAATATATATTTGTTTCTCCAAAGTCGAACCAAATCTATATTAAGATTTTCTATAATCTCTCATTTTGATTTTTGAGTACCCCTCGGAGTGCAACTAGGGTCAAGCCTACGAAGTGCCAGTTGATGAATGTTTCCTATTCCTTTTTGTTTTAGTTGAACTTTTTTTTCTTGCTTGGGTCATTACTTTAGCGATTATTTGAATTTAGGTGTCTTGGGGTCGAACCTCAACAGGAATTTATGTCGGTTCTGAACTCTTAAAACTCTAGGGTCATTTCTTTTGGGTCTTAACTCTAGGGTGAATCAACTCTTGGGTCGATATTAGGGTCGAACACTCTTGGGTCTATTCTAGGGTGAATCAACTCTAGGGTCTATTCTAGGGTGAATCAACTCTTAGGTCGATATTAGGGTCGAACACTCTTGGGTCTATTCTAGGGAAATCAACTATTAGGTCGATATTAGGGTCGAACACTCTTGGGTCGATATTAGGGTCAAACACTCTTGGGTCTATTCTAGGGAAATCAATTCTAGGGTCGATATTAGGGTCGAACACTCTTAGGTCGATATTAGGGTCAAACACTCTTAGGTCGATATTAGGGTCAAACACTCTTGGGTCTAAGAAATTTCCCACCCTCTAGTCGGAAGTTTTTTCCCTTTATAAATTTATATCTCCGTTCCTATGGTATAGATAATATTTTTCCCATAGGAACTACGATAAAGTGAAGAGGAAAGGGAAAAAAACAATTAAATTGACCCACCCAATATATAATATATTTTTAAAATAAAAAGTAAATCGGTTTACCTCTTCATGTAAGAGTTGAAATTTAAACTTTTGTATAATCATATTGTATTAGGGTCAAACGCTCTAGGGTCTATTCTAGGGGAATCAATTCTAGGGTCATTTAATGAATTATTTTTTTATTTCACTAACTCGGAGGGAAAAATCGCACGCTCTTTCCCTCCTCTATCGCCTCCCACCCCACGCCCAAACAAAATTGTAATGCCTCCGCAAAAAAAAAAGCAAGGGTCAAGATGAACTCGGGACAAGCCTCGCCCTTGCTTTTTTTTTGCTACGGCGTGGGCTGTTCGAGGTTTTATTTGCACTTTCAAGGGGTCAAGCTATCACCAAACTAAACCAATTAGGTAATAGGTCGGTGGTGGGTCGGCTCTGCTTGTCCTCTTGGGCTTGTCCTTCGTTGGGCTTGTGTGCTTGTCCTTTTGTTGGTTGGGGTGGCTTGTCCCTCTTCTTTGTTGTTTTTTGGGGGGTGGTTTCCCCCCTGTTTTTTTTAGAACGGTAGGCTTTCTTCGCTTTCGTTTGGGTCTGGTGCTTCTCCTGGTCTTGTTCTGTTGCGCTCCCTCGCGTTGGCTTCGTTTTGTTGCGCTCTCTTTCTTCTTGTTGCGTCCTCGGCGTTGTGTTGTGTTGGGTCGTACCCGTTGTGGTAGGCGCTCGCGCTTGTTTGGCTTCTTTCCTCTCTTCTTGCTTCTTGTTTTGCTTTTCTTGTTTTTGTTCCCATGTTTGTTCCTCCTCGTTTTTTGTTTTTCTCTTATATCTTTATTCTGCCCCCTTTTTTGTTTTTTATTCTCTTTTTTGGTTTTTTTTTCGTTTTTTTTTGTTTTTTTTGGGGCTTGTCCTTTTGCTCTTGGGTCGCTCCTTTGGGGTCTTTTTGCTTGGGTCTTGCTCGCTCCGTCCTCGTTTCCTCGTCCTCCTTTTCGGCTTGCCGATTAGTATGGCTCGCCCTCGCTCTCTTGGGTCTTGCTTGGGTCGATTTCGTGGTGGGTCTTGCTTGGGTCGATTTCGTGGTGGGTCTTGCCCGGGTCGATTTCGTGGTGGGTCTTGCCCGGGTCGATTTCGTGGTGGGTAAAAGAAAATAAAAAAAATAGGAGCTGATAGCTCCTATTCCTCTTCAAGTTTTTCTAAAAGTTCTCTAGTTTCAATTTGAATTAGCATAAGGTAACAACCTAAATCAAAATAATTTTTATTGCCATAGAAACTCATAAGAGTTTCTATTTCAAAAAGAAAATCCTCTACTAAATCTTTTTTATTCATTTAATCATTAACTCCTTTTTTGCATATTCTTTTAATTCCTCATAATGTTTTTTATAATATTTTATATAAAGTTTTAATTTATATAAATCATTTTCCTTTTCACTAATTTCAAATATATTTAAAAGGTGGCTCAAATGATTAAAATCAAAATAACTTTCAAAAATCATTTCTTTTAACATGGTAGAATTATTACATTTTAATAAACTTTTATTTGTATTATCGTTTAAATCTATCATTATTAATCAAACTCCTTTATAGAGGGTTTTCACCCTCTATTATTTATTTATTTTCTTCTTCCAGAAGAATTTTTTTATATTCTTCTCTTAAAGAATGAAGTTTTTCAAAAACTTCTTTATCTTGGCATATATTAAATATATATTCTAAATCTTCTAAATCATTTAATATTTTTTGTATTAACATTTTCTACCACCTCATAATATATTTCTTTACACTAATAGTATGTGTAATTTTATTTTTTCTATACTAAGAATATATAAAATTTTATATGAATTTGATTAATGTTTTTTATACCAGCATTGGTTGAACTTTTGTTTCTTGCTTGGGTCATTACTTTAGCGATTATTTGAATTTAGGTGTCTTGGGGTCACTCCTCAACAGGAATTTATGTCGGTTCTGAACTCTTAAAACTCTAGGGTCATTTCTTTAGGGTCTTAACTCTAGGGCGAATCAACTCTAGGGTCGACTTTAGGGAAATCAACTTGGGGTCGATTCTAGGGTGAACAACTTTGGGGTCTTTTAAAATGACTGTCTTGAACCTTTAAATTGGTTTTAGTTAAAATTAAAATTTTGATTTAAGTTTAAGTTTAAGTTATTTTTTACTTCTTGTTAGCTTGGGTCACTCCTCAACAGGAATTTATGTCGGTTCTGAACTCTTAAAACTCTAGGGTCATTTCTTTAGGGTCTTAACTCTAGGGCGAATCAACTCTAGGGTCGACTTTAGGGAAATCAACTTGGGGTCGATTCTAGGGTGAACAACTTTGGGGTCTTTTAA
>JABJVP010000345.1:0-12163 GCA_026770825.1 Brienomyrus longianalis
AGATCTTTAAGTCCATCTCATGAAAAATGGGAGCAAAAACAAAAGTGTTGCGTTTATATTTTTGTTCAGTGTATAAAAAATCTGGTCAAGATTCTGAAATATAAATTAGTAGCACTTGGATAACTTGACATAATGCGATAAAGAATTCTGAGAGATGCAAGAAAATTCTTGAATAGAAGCTCAGCCCAATATAAAATTTTCATTTAAGAATGTTTTTGTCCTGCAAATAATCCAATCAGACTTCAAGATTGGTATTTGTATGCAGATACCAATAGAACATCATTACCAGTACTGAATTTTTTTTTTTTAACTTGGAGCCCCCTCGTGTTTGCACACTAAAATAACATCTATCAAGACACTGCTTCACTGTAGACAGCTGTTCATGCCAGACAACCATCACACACAAAAGAAACATTGAACAGTATGTGTCTGGAAAAGTATGTGGAAATAAATGCACTAGAAAGAAATAAAATTTGAAGAGAGTGTCAGTTAGACACAGAAGATGGCATGACTGCAATTGGTGGAATATTACTGCTTTTATTAGATGCGTACCTTCTTTATTAGATGACTTGCATGTGTAAATGGAGATATAATTGGCTAGGCTAGTCGAGACCATACATCATGCTTAGCAGGGGTTGTACATGCAAAGCTACAGAGTTTATTTTCCATGTATATGGCTCTTTATTTTAGCATCATTGGCCAGCTATAGTCACTATAGCCACACTTGAAGCTGCGTAAGCTGTCTGTAGTAAACCCAGAATGTAGGAAGTGTGTGAACACTAACGTATGTACTTTTAGCTACTTTTAGATAATAGTTTTTCGACAATCCAGGGCCACGTGTATCTTTGCGCTAATTTGTCATTAATGACCACACTTTCACATCAGTTTAGAATCAGTTCAGTGAGCTAAAAGCCCAAACACCCAGCTAAGAGATGGCATAGAACTATTTTCTAGATTCCATAGGGTTATTTATGAGGGTGAATATTACATCACTTTTTTCAAAAACAACATCGAGAAGGCTGTCATAGGGCTTACGTCAAAATGACACCAATTACAGGAAAACCAAAATAATGCAACTGAATTGTTGCACAAGTAAATGTAAATCCCGCAATTAAGATTTTGACAAATAATGGTAATCTACTGGGAAGACCACATCACCCAAAAAAACGTAAAAGTGATAATACTAAATAAAACGAAAAGGACATAGAGGATAAACAGAAACCGATCGATGATGTGTGCAATCTGGGTCCACTCGTCATCAGCACGGTTGTCTGGGAGATGTTCCTCTGCATGACTGCGAATGGCCAGAAGGTGCTGACTCAGTTTCTTCAGCTCCTCTACAGCCGGATCCGCCAGTCTTCTCCTATCTTGGGCCTCAGTATCCTTTGCTGGCTCCACTAATTTCATGGCATCATGCGAAATGAAAAAGGCTGAGGAAGCTAGAAGAACATAAAAGTTACAAAAGCCATAGATATACAAACAAATTAGAGTATGGTCACAAAGAGTGACCACCTACTCCCTGTCAGTGGGGACACGATGAGCTACTTCAGCTCCTGTGCTTGGTTAATCAGTTCAATTCTTCTTGTGCTTTTACTGGTTTGTTTCCTTGATTGAAAGACTCATCCAGCCGTTTCACATTAACATTAGTGACACATGCATGGTTGTAGGAGACTGACCAATCAGCACGCAGCAGGAAATCAGTGCTCAAGTGAAATCCAAGTCTTTTAAATTGAAATGGTAGTTTACAAACCCTGTCCTAACTCATAGTGCTCCCCCTGACATGGATTAGGTGGTCACCCTAGAGCAGTGTTGCTCAGCCCAGTCCTCGTGGACCCGCAGATGGTCTGTGTTTTTGCTCTCTCCCAATTGCCAGGGAATTAGGAGAGAGCAAAAATGTGAACGGTCTGGGGTTCCGCAAGGACTGGGTTGAGAAATCCTGCCCTTAAATAATGTCTTATTGTGCAACACATAGCTTATATACTGTAAATAATCCCTACATTAATAATTGATGTATGTGACGTATTAGAGAATTACACTTCTGTAGTTTGCATGATGTCTTTGATGTCCTCACATCCTCAGTAGTAGTGGAGTGGGTATCTGTGTCCTGATTGGTGAGTTTCTGAGAAAAACAAACAAGCCTGGCCAAGAATTTCAAAACAAGGATCTTGACCCAGTGAGGCACTGCAGAGTGGTTGGATCTGCACAGGATTTTGGTAATGATGATAGTCTCAAGAAGGCTTGCTACCATCAAAGCCAGGCAGACAGAGAAGACGACATCTAAAGACAGAAGAAGAGAAAAGGTCTAGTAGCTAAATATGTGTTATAGATGTCAAAAAACAATGTTAATGAAATAAACTTAAAAATTTACTAAGTAGTGGAAATCTATTTCCAGTAATAGGTAGCAAATCATTCATGATGAGCAGGAATACAGTGTAGCCCAAGATGATAGTCATTTTGAAGGTGGCACGGTCTACAGCCTCAGGTGGCAGAAGAAAACTTATGAGGTCCACGATCATGAGGGAGCAGCTGGGGATCAGGAGGTTGACGACATACATGGTGGGCCTGCGTCTCATGATGATCTGAACAGAAAGAGTAAGGAAGGAGCCAAATTCTAATACTAACATATATCGAGAAATACTGGTCTACACACACGAAAATCAATCTCAACAGCTTTCCAGAATTTGAGTCTGATTCCTGACGTTTCCTAATATACCACATTTTCACTTCTAGAATACTCACATGGTAGACAATTGTGTCATAGGTTTCATTGTAAAAATTTAATTGAATAACTTTAATAGCTTTGATGTCTAGTAGTTCCCATTCCCCTACAGTCGTCATCACCAGCTTGGAATGCCTCAGTGTCTCCTCGCCTGACGCGGCCATATCCACCCGAAGGTCATAATCTGCAGAGTCAGAAGAATCTTTTCTTACACAAAAAATTCAGAGTTAGTAGACATATGCATAGTTCAAGGTGATGTGCCTTATATCTCACTCTTTTTTTACAACTGCAATATATTGATCAATGGCAGTCGTTCAACCAGTAAACACCATACTGGCCACAATAGGAAGATTAAATGATACTGTAATCAGTGGTAAGTCATGATGAATTAAATTTTATACACTCTCTGGCACTGGCACACATAAAACAAGTAAATCCCCTGTGTTGGTAATACTGGATGATTTGTTTCTAGTACTTGACTAATCATTTTCCAAATTGGATTAACTTATTTTCTCCCATAATTCTGAGGCTGTTCACAGTTTACAGAGACGGGAAATTTTTCTTTACTGTGGCCCGACAGTAACTAATGTCAGTGTTTGTCTATTTTGTCAGTACAGATGCTCTTCTACTTACGAACTTTCAGACATACGCACGAAAAAGACTGTAAGTTCAAATTGTGTTCATTAGGCTACCGTTTCCTGTCTGCAACATAATTTTTTTTTTCTGCATGCATGCTAGTTCCACCTAGTACGATGTCTGCCCGCTACTCCCGCCGCGCAGCAGTGTAGCGTGCGTACTCCCAGCATCCTAGTTCTTTGTACTTGTGTAAAACGATGTTGAATAACGACTTATGAACATTTCATTTTATTAACCGGCCGTTCGGAACGTATCATGTTCGTAAGTAGAGGAGCATTTATAATCAGTCGTAAGTGCATTGAGTTTAAAACATAGCATAATACTTCTATGATGTAGCATTAGAATTATGATTGGAATAATAACTGAAACTTGTTAATAGAAATATTCTTTGAAACTGTCTAATGTTTCACAAATATCAACAATTATAAATTTACATTATTCTGCTTTTTTCATTTTTGATGTGACTTTGGGCTCTGAATGATGCTCTTTTATTCTGTGCTAGTTAAAGTGATTTCAAAATATTAAGGAAATTCTATACAATGCACTTTACATATAAATAGATATATATTTTACTGATTTAAATGCTACTGAATTGCATGTAGCTCTTCTGATTGATAGTGTTCTTTTCAAGCAACTACCCGACATTTTCTGATTTTAAAGAGGTTGTGAAACATTGTGGCTTATATAACCTGTGTGTCTCTCACCAAGGTGCGTGTAGGAATTAAAGGTCAACGAGCAGTTCTGGACATCAAACGGAAAGGTATAGATGTCCAGGTTACAGGAGCTGATGGCTCTCACTGGCCGGCTGTCAGATACCAATCCAGAGGAGTATAGGTACACGTATGTAGTTTTTGGGGAAGTGTCATCATCCATGCTGCAGGAGAAGGGGGAACGACGGTATTATTGGCAGAAAACAAAACAACCGTAGAACTGGAGAAGAGAGGAACACAGTCAATACCCTTAATCGACCAATTTCTGCGTATGTTATTAACAGATATTTAGCTAAATTTATTAAACAAGAAAATGGAAAAAGGCAGATTTTTCTTTATGTTGACCCAGAATTTATTCGGCAAAGCATAGTCCAAGACACCAAAGTCAAGACACCAAAGTCCATCCTAGTCCACTCATATACAAAGATATGATGGATGAACAGACAAAGAGAAAACAGACAAACAGTCATATTATACTGGAAGCTGTAGGCATACAGCCACTCACCACTCATTAATACCAATATCTGGCACCCAAAACTTCTTCCTGGGGAGAGTGATGTATGCTGTTCCACACTGCACAGGGTCCCAGCTCAGATACTCAATGTACCATTCCTTTATGGTACAAAATAGACTTAAGAGCTTAACACGATTAGGACTTTTCATGATTAAATATACATGATTAATAAACTTACATGTAAAATGATTATAAAAATGTTGGTAACATTTTACTTGAGGGGGAACAAGTGCTGTAATGCAGTACTACACTCTTACTTAATGCATTAATTAACCAGAAACTGTTAATTACACACTGATCCCATTTTCATTCATCATTAATTAGTCACAGTGGTTCATGTATTTCATGCAGGAACTGTATTTGTTAATGATTTGTATTTAGTAACTCAGCTACTTAGTTACCTACTCATGGTCCCTCAAGTAAAGTGTTACCAAAATGTTTTATGTTTGTATGTTGACTTTCAGTCATTTTGTTCTTTATATTTTTCCAATTTCTGTGTATTTCATTTAACTTGCAGTATTATTTCGAGTGCTGTTCATAATTAAAGATAATTCTCACCAGGTCAAGCCAAAGGTAAGTTGTTAATATCTGTGTCTTTTCATCCTACAAAAGATAATCATTTTAATCAGTCTATAAAAACAAAAATAAATCCAAGAAAAATGATTTTATGAAAAACAGTTTCTGCATGCTTTAAAGTTACACGATATTACCTAAGAATGTGCTACAGCATACAGCATATATGGGCATACTTAGGTTAGGTTTATCTTCTAAAGCTCTGTATTAGGCAGCTGTATTTCACTCACCACCCCGAGGACACTATAGAGTGTAAAAGAGATAGAGACATTAGTGGGTGTCTTCAGGCTGTAGACGGGGCGGATGGCGCTTAGGTTGAAGGTCTTTTCTATTTCCATGTAGAGGGACTTGACATCCGGGACGGAGCAGTTCAGCGTTACAGCACACGTCATGTTTGGAGCTACAGAACAAGAGTTTCCATTTACCATCCCATAATTAAATATGTCACTCGTCCTTTTATTCACCACTTTTACCGAAAATCCAGTAATGTGCTTTTCGCATAAAATATTTTGCGTGTGACAGCAATTATTACTATGAGTTATTTTAAACACTAATTCGCTGAATAAGTAAAAGTAAAAACCGCCTGTGGTTGCCATTTTAATAGACGATTTAAGGGTTTTTCTATTAGGGAGTCCCTATGGGGATATGTGGTGAATCTTACCATAAAGAAAGAGAATGCAAATGGAAAGCACCAGCTCTTCTCTGCCGTTCAGCCCAGGGATACCCGTCTGAATTCTGGGAGCTGCTCCCTCCTGTGGTTTTATGTGGAATCGAGTCAAGAAAAACTTTACAATTCAGCTTTACAAACATTCTTACATGCACAGAAGATAGACAGACAGACAAAGATACAGATAGATAAATGGTAGTTTGTCTATAGTTTTCAGTTTAACCTAATGTTCATATTTTAATATTTGCTTTTCAATGATTAATAACGATGAAAAGGTTAATTTTGACTTTACAAAACAATACATTAAGACAGTTTAATATTATACAACTTTGTATTTTAACCATTTATCTTATTAATTTGAACCTTATGAAATAAACCTCACAGTACCTGCACTCTGCGCTCTCTTTTGTCCATTAGAAATGACGTTCTCTCAGTTAGTTACTTTAATCAAATTTTTAAAGTCAGTCTTTGAAATCATGCAAATTATGAAGCTGTTGAGCAATTGTGGTTCTTATGGCTATCAGAAGAGTGAATCCTATTTTAAAAGTCCACTCATTGCCTTATATAATTTTTACTTGGGGGTGGGGTTGTTCAGTCCTGATATAAGATATTTGCATATCGTTTTACCTATTTATATACAACAGGTGTCTATGTTTAAAAATAAGATGTGTCCCCTGAGTTTTGATTAGACACATAATTAATAGCTGCTTTGCACATAAGCTCTTCCTTCCTTGGATAATGTCTAAATGAGTTACCATCCATTTTGATGTATTCGTGATCCTGTTAAGGTGGTTTCACGGACAGCACTGAATCACCATTGTTGCCTCACATCTCCAGGGCTTGGAGCTTTGAGTCCTACTCCCGGTCTGGGTGGAGTGTACACACTTTCCCATGTCATGCCTCAGCCACAGTCCGGAGCAGCTAATGGGGAGACTCGGCAGGTATAAAATTGCGCGAGTAGGAAACAAAATAATTGTACAACTTTAAAATTTTACAACGACGCTTCAGAATGTTAAACGGTGAGTTTTCTGGAAACATTCTGTAGAAATAACAACTGACGTACTTCATCCCCATACTGACCTGGAACACAAATTTTATGAATATATACCATAATAATCCATTTATATCTCATTGTCCTAATATTTTTGTTTCTCAATTTTGATAGTCAAAACTGAACTGAATGTTAGATTGAAAATGAAGTTATTCAATAATTCAATAATACAAAGCATACCTGGTTACGGTAGCTGTTTAGCTCAGATTTGCAGAGTGCACCTGGAAGCTGGGTCAAATTGAGATCAGATATCTGCACAAACGGACCACTAGAGTTGTTTGGGACCAGACCGAGACCAACTCCTGTCTAAGGTCTCAGTCTGATTGTTTTGGTCCACACCAGAGTGCAATTACTGTGTTCACACCTGCCCAAATGAATCACACCAAGGGAGAAATCCAACCAGTATCCATTTTAACTGGACTAGAAAGTGTTGGTGTGAAAATACCCTCAGGTTGTATTTGGTGAATCCCTCTCTCAAAGGCATATTTGAAACTAAAGGCTTATTACTCAATACAGGGTTGCCAAGTTTGGTCAGTTTCAGGCTGGTGTGAGACTTTCAATTCGAGACAAGTCTGCACACGCATTTACATGCATGTAACAGTTTTATTACTCTGTAAATAGTCTGTAGGGTTTACAATCAACCCAAATCTTTTGATATAGCTAATTTAGGTTTACAATGGTATAATATAGATTTGCCATAAGATTTCTTGTGTGAGCATGAGAGTTTGAAAGCATAAGTGTCACGCTAGATGAGTGAGAGCTGGCAACCTTGACAATATATCGAAAAAGGAGTTGTTTTGTGGGTACTGATAGATAACCCTTTAAAATATTAAGGAAAAGTGTCATAATCAAGTTTAAAGTTTCTCAAACTAAACACTGCTGATAAAACTCCTCCAAAAAATCGAGCACGCAAAGAAATTTTTTCAGTTACTATGTTTTTGACCAGTTTTGTTTTTTGAACAGTAGACCAACATGTGAAACAAAACTCCCGCATTTTTTGCAGACATAGGTCATTTGGAACAGTCGGTATTCCCTTTTTTGACACCATTGTGCCAGATTCGTGGCAGACCTGGGTGATGCACCAAAACACCCAAAACACAGACAGAAACAAAAGGCAACACCTTGCCAAACGACAGTATTTTAAACTATTTACAAGCACTTAAATTGCTCCGAGCTCTATCCATTGCCATATTCATTTAGCTCTCCTGCTGAAATTCCTTCAAGAAGTTTCTGCAAGTCAATACAGGATATGAGTCAAGCGTGGATTTGAGTCACTCATGCGCTGTTGAGTCGACTGTGTTAAACTATTCAAGTAATAAAGGACTTTGGACCATCTGCCAAACCAGCACTCTTGTCAGTAATTGGAAGTTAAGGATTATCTCATATTATTTGCATGAACTTTCATAAATTGGTTCACTACCTTTAACTGTCTGTATTGACTCTGACAAAGTCCTTCACAGGAACTGGACATATATGATTTTTTTTAAATTTATTTGCCTTGCTTTTAGTTAATTTTCAGTTTCAGTTATTTTTAGTTTGTTATTAGTGTTTTTCTATTTGGCTTTCAACACTGGTGCATGCGTAACTCAATTCCACACTTCAGATCCTGCACTTCCTGACAAAGCAGAGTGACTCTTGGCAGAATATGCAACACTGAGTAAACATATAACAGCAAACTTTCATCCACCCATCCATTTTCTGTGACCGCTTGTCCTGTACAGGGCTATTCAGTCTGTCCCCTATCCCCAAGGCTATATGCACAAGGCAGGGAACAACCCAGGATGGGGTGCCAACCCATCACAGGGCACAGTCACACACCAAGAATTCACACATACACACCTACGGGCAATCTGGCAAACCTCAGCAAAAACAGAAACCTAAATGATATATTTGAAGGGCTTTTGTATTGCACTAAACATCAGTCAAAGTTAAGATGCCTTTTTCTTCCCATTCTTTCAGAAAAAGAAAAAGGAAGGTCAGTGACAGTGTGTGAGCTGCATTTGTAACTTAGTGTTATATGGGGGAAAATGCAGTTCAGAAAGACTCATTACTCGATATTTTTTAACAGGCTACTATTTTACTTCAGTAGTTTTCCACTTCCCAACCTCTTAGGCAGTACATGACCTTGGGGGAGGGGATTTATACTGTAAGAATTAGTTTAAACCAGCAACAAAATCATTTTTTTTAAGATAAAAGCTGCCATTGATTAAGGATGAAAACATGGCATTGCTTTAGAGGAGTACATAATTATACTGTATCTGGGTTCCTCCTGCAATATGGTACCAAATAAGTTGCAATTTACATGCTGATGGGTTTGACAAGTGCTTTGTTTAACCAAACATTTGATTTAGAAACTTTAATTCATTCAGAACAGTTCATGTTTCTAAATTAATTTTATGCATGGAATAAAATGCTTCTAAAACAACTATTTGACATTGATCATTGAAAAATGTTCAATTTAATACACAAACGCCATCAACATTGCTAGAAATATTGTATATTTTATATATTCCAATATGCTGAAACATGTGACATTGTTAGTGGCAATTGGGTGCCGAAACAATGTTCAGAAGTCAGGTTTTAGTGCAGACACCTTGGAGACAGGCCTCACAATGTCTGGTCTCATGCGGACCATCTACCTTCCCATCAAAGTAGAAGAACTTTCCCTTCTCGCCACAATCCTCTCTGTAGCACTTGATTAGAATTTTCTCCATTATCTTCTCCAAAAGCAGGTCTATGTTGTCCCTTCGGAATCGGGGCTCCTCAAAGTCAGGATCTGCACACCTCCTGCACTTCTGTTTGTAGAAACGCACCTTTACGGTGCCTCTCTCTTCCCGAGTTCTCAGGCGCATGTGGAACACCACCATCACCCGTTTTGAGGGCCACATATTCCTGCATATTGAGCATCTGAACCTTGGTTTGGAGAGACATGGGCACAGTTATTAAGGAACAATACAGCAAGCACACAGATATTTATAACTTCCTAGAGTCCTCAGGCAAAAACAGGATTAGTACACTTCATATTGATTTTTTTTTTAACATATAGTATACAATTTTGAAAAGGGACAATTATTGAAATTGCAAAGCTTGCTAAGTTTTCTTTCCTCTGACAGTAAAACTGTTTTAATGAAACTTTTGAATTGATAATCTTGTGTAGCATCACTGTTATGCGGTATAATACCATATTTCGAATCGTAGTTTCCTCATTTGGGTGTGTAAGAATCAAAACTGAACATAATTCAATAATAGCAAGGAATCCACCATTACCACCTTACGGGCAGTCATTAAGTCAGATAGCAGGACTAAAAAATACAAGTGGTCATTTTTAATCGTACAGTATGCTTCTATCAGGTTAGAGCATGCTATAAAATATTACTTCCTAGCTTGAAGAGCATCATGTCTCCCATACCTCCCATTGGTGTTGCGGATGTACTCCTTCCACCCCTGTTCTGGAGCGTTTGCTATGATCGAATCGTCACGCTCAATCTGCCAGCTATCATTTTTTCCCAATTCTTCTATCCTCTGCTGGAAAATTTCCTGCCAGTCTCGATTCATGATTTTTAAAATAGATTTATTTGTTTTAACTTGTATATCAGTTTCTGGACTTGTACCGTTGCTTGCTTGATTCTCTCCTGCCTATATTTCAGTGCCTCTATTTATACGCATGTATCTGAGACAGTGAACGCCAGGAAAATGAAACTGAAACTCAGCTTTTATGAGCTTGTTCAGCCTGTTTCTAGTGATACTGCTTTAGCTATTGCAATGCAATGCAAATCTTTTATTTATAACCATGACCAAGTCACTTTGTAGCATGAATTATGAATAATTATACATTTTGATTTAAAAAACGATATTTTCTTTTTTTATAGTTTATTTGAATAATAACTATATAATAATAGTCATTTATATAATAATAATAATAATAATAATAATAATAATAATAATAATAACTGGCAGACATACATTCTTCAAAAGACAACAAAGACCTTCTTCAAAAGCATCTTCATTCAATGCAGTGGATGGCCTAGGAATTGAAACTGCCTGCCATAAGATCAGTATATTCTACTATTCCGTGGGATTATGAAACTGCTATTTACAAGAGGGTAAAATGGGTCAAAGACTGAAAATGATAAAATCATCATGTGTTAAAAATATCACACTCCCTAATGCCGCCTCAGAGAATGTACTGCTTAAAGAACTTTGTTTGCAGGCAAAAAATGTACCGTTGCTAAATGCATGTTAAGCAACTAAAAATGAGAAACAGGAAATGATCAGGCAAGCTGTTGTGCAAAGGGAAAACTGGATGAGGAGCAAGGTTTGTTCACTTCATTCCTTAGAAACCCTTCATCGTTTTATATCTTTCAGTTTTCTTGGTGACAGTTGTTGCGAAAGGAAACAGAAAGCAATTTGAAAATAGCAATGTGAATACTATCACCACCTTGTGGATGAATCATCATTTGTAGCCGGAGTCAGACATGGAGGTGATTCATTGGGTGGTACTGTTCTCTCAGCCCTCCGGGGTTGGGGGGGTTGAATTCCTTCCCTCTCTGCATGTGTGGAGTTTGCTTGTTTTCCCCTTATTGTGGTCATTTCCTCCTTCAAGCCAAAGACATACATTTACACGAATTTCAAAATTGCTTGTAGTGTATGAAAGTGTATGTGCCTGCAATGGACTGGCATTCCATCCATCTGTTCCTCCTGCTTTCTCCCTGTACTGCCTGGAATAGGCTCCAGGCCCTTGATTATCATTAATGATTGTTATTTAAGTGGTGTAACAATTTTGTTTACATCACAGCAGTTTACAACTGGAAGAATAACATATGACAGCACATTGACCACTATGCACAATCATTCATTTTAGTCTTTCATTCTGATATCTTCAGACAAATAATGAAATTTGGCTTTAAATATTTTCATTTTGATGGCATATATAGTAGCTGGGCAAAGATGCTTTAACACATGCAGCAATTTTTGTCCTTGATATCAAGTTCATGCAAACAATTTTAATAACAAATAGTTTTATCATGTTACGATATTTTTATGGTTTTGCATGGGTTATGCCACCTGGCATGGAAAGTGTGCAAGCATAAGCACGAGTTGAAAATGGCCATTTTTGTAAAACTTTGAGTTACGTCTATTGACTTTTTCACTGCACCATGGAGAACACTTGAGTTCTCTATTACCCTATTACACTGTTTTCTAAAACATGTTTCAAATATGTGCCCTGCGATGGGCTGGCCCCCCATCCTGGGTTGTTCCCTGCCTCGTGCCCATTGCTTCCGGGATAGGCTCC
>JABJVP010000346.1:0-12137 GCA_026770825.1 Brienomyrus longianalis
TGAAATGACTCATTCGGAACAGACTAGATATAAATACATAATTCTTTATAAATATACTTTGTGTGTATATCTGTCCATGTCTAAATGGTTTATCCTGCCTGGGTCACAGGGGAGGGCACTGGGGGTAATTTAGAGGCACCAATTAGCCTAACTGCAAGTATTTGGATTGCGGGAAAAACTCTGTGACATGGGGGGGAGACGGCAGTCGACCCCCCCCCGCCCCCCCAGCCCCTGGAGGTCTGCGGTAGCAGTGTTACCCGCTGAGCTACCATGCTGCCCTTAATTATAAATAAGTTCTGTAATTAAGAAGTAAGGAGCTTGGCAGATGAGGTGCACAGTAGTGTCGTACCTGTGATGCCCGACGGCTGCGATTGCCCCCCCCCGTGTCTGAACCCTGCGTCCGTCGCTCCTCCCCGTAGGGTCTGTTCCTCAAAGCCGTCAAGCTCTTCAACGCGGGCGACTTCAGCAGCAGCACCAGGCAAATGGAACAGGCAGCTAGCGAGTACTTTGCGGCTTTCGGCCTCTGCCTGGCGGGCTGCGAGGGCGCTTACGAGGTCACCCAGTTGAAAGACTTCTTCCCTTCGCTGGCAGGTGAGTGACCGCGGCCCCCCCACCCTCCAGTGTACCAAAGATGGACGTGCATCGCGCAGCTGCTGCATGCAAACCATCAGTATCATCTTGACACTAACTAAACGATGCGGCCTATATATTCTGAGTTGCTTCGTCAAATGTAGATATTCGTTAATATGTTGCTCTACAGCTGCATCCAGGTTTCACGGTGTGGAAACAATCCTACATGCTGTAAGAAGTGTCTTTAACTATGTATGACCCACTGCCCCAGCTCTCTACACGGACGTCTTGAGGTGCAAGGCGAAATGCGAGGCCAACCTGACGCCCAACGTGGGGGGATTTTTCGTGGAGAAGTTTGCCGCCACCATGTACCACTACCTGCAGTTTGCCTACTACAAACGTAAGGAGAGTGTAACGTCCGCCTTCGCAGTGGAGTCCATCTTCAACTTTGCGAAGTTGTTTAATCTCCATAGGCAGTCGACGGTCCCTCCCAGAAATCTTGACATCACTGACAGCATCCATCCTGGGGAGGCGGGGGGGGGGGGATGATGGAGATATTAATTGCTTAGGAAATAAAAGTTCGGGCCGGGAGTAACATTTTAAAATTCCCGGTCATTGACTTGTAATTGCTGTTATTACGGTAAAAGCAGCTGGAGTCTTACTGCAGTGTTGCCAACTTCGGTAATACAGATTTGCCGTAAGATTTCTTGTATGAGCGCAAGTCTGAAAGTGTGAGCGTCAAACCAGTTACCCTGTTACCTGTCAACTGAAATCCTGAGGGGTGTAAATATTCAATTTAGCACCCCAGCACACCTTCAGCAAGGTCTTTAGCCACCCCCCCAAACAGAAATGCTCAATGGGCACTTCTTAAGTGGCTGATCTTGTGCTTTGCTCTCACCAGTATATGTATCTTAAAGAAGACGGGAGACACAAAACACTAAAACATTCTGATGTACCTGCACTTTATTTGCCATTTGGGCAAGCACAAGTTTCATTTCAAATAAAGTTCAATATTACGGAGAATGGCTGTATCCGAAATTGCGTAGTTTGCTACGCACTAGGCACAATATAGTATGTGATGAGAGAAGTATGTCTGAATCTTCAGTATGGACTGTAGGCGTATGATACCTAGATGACATAGTGCAATCTACGAAATTGTAAAGTGTGCAGCCGATGGACGCTACGCTATCCCACAAGGGATTGTCAAGTATGCATACTGAGAAACAGTTAATGTCCCTGTGCCTCGTATGCCGTGGTGTGTCAGCCATCTTGTTTTCCTTCCAGTGAACGACGTACGCAACGCCGCCCCGTGTGCTGCCAGCTACATGCTTTTTGACCCTGGTGATGAAGTCATGAAACAGAACATGGTGTACTACCACTTCTACCGTGAGCAATGGGGCCTGGATGAGATTCACTTCAAACCTCGGCCGGTGAGTGTCGCCCCCGAATGGCAGCTCCTGGTACTGCGCATCAGTCTGATTTGGCTTGGAGAACGACTAGCGGGAGAGTCGGCCAGTACGAATTCAGCCTTTAGACCCTGGGCGTTTTCCCTTCAGAACCAGGGCTCTGGAGTGCACCACACTGCATTTTAAGCATCACCGTGACACCTGAACCATTCAGAGGGCTGGACACTTTCAGCACCTGGACATTTTCACGCCACATTGACTGTTAAAAAACACAAAACAGCTTCTCAGTTGCCAGGCTTGTAATTTAAACAGCGGCTCTGGCGCAAAATTTAAAGCTCCGTTAAAGCGCCCAAAAGCCTCAGTGTGACTAAACATGCCAGAGAACCAACCAATCGGAAAGCAAGTGTGCCTAAACATACCAGAGAACTGACCAATCAGAAAGCAAGTGTGCCTAAACATACCAGAGAACTGACCAATCAGAAAGCAAGCGCGACTAAACACACCAGAGAACTGAGCAATCGGAAAGCAAGTGTGAATAAACATACCAGAGAACTAACCAATCGGAAAGCAAGGGCTCACTTCCTCCATAAATAGCACCTAAGGGGCAATGAATAAATGCTTGACTAGGTACAGTGACTCTTCAACAAGTTTCCTTTGGCAGGAGGCAGTGAGGTACTTCAACCAGACCACCCTGATGAAGGACATGTTGGAGTTTGCCGAGAAATTCCTTCAGCCTGACGATGAGGTAAGCAAAATTATAATGGGGGTGGTGGGGGCTTCATACTGGTCTGTGAGTTGAGTAGCAGTGTTAGTCACCAGTCCTTTCAGTACATTGGTTGTCAAGAGCCATCAAACCAAGCAGCTAGCGGCTCATAGTCACCTATGGTCACTGTAAGGACAAGTGACAGTACAGTTACTGTACCCAGATGGGTAAGAGGGGTGAAGCTGAGGACGGCAGGTATAGAAAGAAGGGGGGGGGGTCTGACCTCCCGTTTCAGCGTGGCATGTAGCAGCGAGCCGTCGGCCAATGAGACCACGCTGCAGCAAAGTGTCAACCAATGAGAAAACACTGAGATTCTGTCCCTTCAGTCCGTCCCCCGACCCACGTGTGTCATCTCCTCCTGTAGGATGTGGTGAGCCCAGAGGAACCAACCTCAAAGGCCACAGACCCCCCCGATGCAGAATTCGAGGGTCTGGGGGATTACGAAGAGTCCTTCGTTGCGGATTGGTGGCAGGAGCCAAAAACCAAAGGGGATGTGGGCGAGCCCAGCGAGTGAACCTGCGAGCCCCACGTCCCGGGAAGCTCTCTCGCCTCCAGGGCTCCGGATAGCCTCCAGGCAGGAGTATCCGAAATGAACCAGTCACGACTGTGGGACGCATAGATTCCCAGACTGAGTGCCGGTCCTGTTGAAAAGGGTCCATCGACTCATTTCCCCGTGTTCTTTTGTGAAGATGTATCATATTTTGGCTGTTGCCTATTACCTTATTTTAAAAACTATTCTTATTTAATTGCGACCTTCCTTTGTGCCTTAACCTTTTCTGTATTATGCAGCAGTTTGTTGGATGAAACTGATTCTCCTGTCATATTGCTGTTTTTCAGTTTTATTTTGAGACAGATGATTTTTCAAGGGCAGATATAGTAATATCAAAAATAAAAAGGAGATTAAGTTATGACACAATTGGATTATGGTTTTGTAGGAAAACTTCAGTATCAAGACTTTTCCAAGACTGTCCAGATTTATTACATCTAAAGTAAAGTCCCATAATACTGGCTTTATTTTGTTTGAGTATTTAAGTAGTATTACACAGTAAGCCTTAAGTATTTTGTGTCCTAAGCATTTTGGCGATGCTTGCAGTAATTTTCACCATGTCTTTGTGGCACGTGTGTCAGGTTTAAAGATGTGGTGGCCTCGGGCTTGGGAGGGTACGGGGAGGGGGGGGGGGAAGGGTGTCAATTTCTTAGATTCTCCACACCCCCAACTCTCTACTTGTCCACCCAGCTGACATAATGTAAAACCTAAAGCAGCCAATCATTGCAGTGAGAGCCAGCTGGCTTCCATTGTGGCGCCACCTGCTGGCTGATGAAGGGTTTAACTTTAAGTCACCGGTTACTAAACCACACATGCAAAACTCAGGAGTCCCAAACCATCATTGAAACCTACAGAAATAGATCTCTAAAGTAAAATTTGATTCAGTTTTATTTTCATATAGCCAACAGCTTGCTTTGCTATCCAGATAAGATCTTGAGTGGCCCTTCTTTACCAGAAATTCCCAATCCAGTCTGCAGGGAGCCGCAGCCAGTCCATGTTTTTGCTCCTTCCCAGCTTCTCATAGGGAGCAAAAATGTGGACTGTCTGCGGGTCCCCGAGGACCGGGCTGGGAAACACTGGTGTTGAAAATAGGTAAGACAGGTGGCTACATATTTGCAGTTTGGCATAAGCAAATCCATTCAAATAGAGTTATCAGAAAAAGACCACAGTCACGTGATCCTAGCCAGACTCGATGAAGCTCTACGGAAAAAAAATGAATGGTCATCTAAATGAAAACCTTGAAACGGTATGTCATGCTACAATGCTTTAATTATATACTGATATTGAATTAGATGGTTATTATATCATGAATTTACGGTCATTCATTTCACTTGTTTTGTAAGACGATTAACACGGCGAATGTAATTACCTTTCCGGGTCGTTCCGGGTGCCGTGCTGGCCAGTGGTGTTACCACCTTCCGCTCCATCACCCTCCGTCTCCCATTACGGGCCGCCAAAGTCCGTGTCGATGACGACTGCGGGGAGCTTGCACCCAGAATTGCGCACTCCAAAAGGAGAATGCCTGAGACTGTGTATATGACATCATACAGTTACACAAAGGGGGAAAGATGATGCAAAAGGAGCCAGGAATGTGTCACAGGGGGGTCTATGGGCAGCTAATTCAGTCAAAGGGGAAGTAGGAAAAAAACCCAGAACCATAGTTCCCTAGTGAGTAAAAAGTAAGTCGCGTGTCGGACTGCAGTTTTTACTGAACGGGTTTTTGGCTAGTAGCAAAGATTCTTGAGTTCCACCTTTGGCTATAAGTATGGCAGATCATCAGTAAAATCCTTCCCATTTCTGTAGACGCACCAGCCTTCAAGAAATGAAAAACTCCACCTGCATATAAATGAAGAGACCACTCGATATAATTTTTTTTTTTTATCTGTATTTTTAAGTCCTGGTTTAATCCTGGTCCTGCTGGCAGAAGGCTACACTGAGCAGCAGGCTGCTTCCAGGCTCAATGTTCCTAAGACAGCAGTACAGAAGAATGAGGTGAAGCAGGAGACACTGGGAACCACCAGAAACCAGCCAGGTAGAGGGAGGAAGGAACTTTCTAATGGCAGAGGTGACCGTTAGCTTATCCGGCAGTGCCTCATGAATCGGAGGGTGACCTCAAGTGACCCTCCAAAGGAATGGGAAACTAAGTGCAGGTGTGAAGTGCACTGCTAGCACAGTTCGTATCAGGCTCCTAGCAGCAGGACTGAAGACCCATAAAGCAAGGAAGAAGCCCTTCATTAATGAGAAGCATGGAAGATCAGGCTGCTGTTGTGTGTGTGTGTGTCATAGACTCAGACTCATAAAGACTCACAAATTGAAAAATGAGTGAAACAAAACACTGTGCTGTGGTCTCAATTTTTTTCCATGGCTTTAAGTTCTGCAGTTGAGTTTAGGGACGTTATTGACAGATGCAGCAGGTCTGTTAGTAAATGTGTGAAAAAAAGCCCATTCGGAAATGGGGGGGAGGGAGAACGGGAAACTGCTGAACACATCCTGAAAGGTGAAAGTAAAACCAGGTACCGAAAGGGTAAGACAAACCAGCACAAGCACACAGCCTGATATGCGTGTCTTACTTTCAGGTTTTATTATAATTTTTTTTTCCCCTTTCAATTGATAATTTACAGCATTTAAATTTTCCATTCTTTTCAAGTACTCTTTAAAAAAAAAAAAAGGCTTTAAAAATATGAGGTTGACAGTTTGGACAAGGCTCCCGCCCTCTACATCCGTACTGGATATGAGCTCAAAACGTTTTGGAGAGCAATTAAGGAACAATCAGTGCATTCAGAAACTGACAATGAATAAACATCCAATAGCAGGGAAACAAGCGTCTCTGTACATCACATTCTGATTGGGGGAGGGGTGGGGCTCATGACTGATTGGGAGAGAGCACAGCAAACTCCTCTACGGTGAGTGTTTAGCCTTATGTACATCAGGAGAGCACTGAGAAACAGCCAAGATTGGGAGAGGAGATAACTGTCAACATATATACAATTATAGACAAATCGATAGATATATAATGCATACATCATTTAATATGGTGCATTTTATATATATTATGTATGAAATGCATCTATTTTTTTGTGTACAAATATATATGTAAATGTGATTATATGCAAATTAATACATATAGTGCAAAATGTACAAATTTTTGTTTATTCATACTGCTTCTGAAAAGTACTGCATTTTTGCAGCACCAGTTGGTACATTAGTTAGAAGAGGCAGTAAGCTGCGAGTGGTAGAGGTTAGGGTTAGGGTTAGGGTCAGGGTTAGGGCTTGAGGGCTTGATTACTCACGAAGAAGCCTTTGTCTAACGAAAAATGAGAATTTCATTTTCTGCAATGGCTTCCGGGACAGTCGGCATTCCTTAGCAGGCGAAGCACTAGTTAGGAATTCAGTGGAACCCGGATCGGAAACGCTCCCAAAGAATTACCCAGGACGAAGCTGTACGAAGTCAAATCCTGAGTGAACTTCCGTAACTGACGGTGCTGCAGTGCCAAACAGAGCTGATATATTGCCTTCAACCCAAACGGTCTAAAGTGCTTTAGAGTACTGAGCCATCAATCACCAACCGCGTTAGCATAGAGTAATTAGCTTATTGGAATGAACCACTCTTGCCGGCGTTAAAGGGTTTAAAAAAAAATCTGACTAGCTATAGCACACTGAGGTTGGGATTAGTCACAGTATGAGGTGTTCTCCGGGCAGGGACAATGCTAAGTGCTTTCCCATCATGCATTTCTCAGCCACGGGACTGTCACAAGGAAGTCCCCCGCGATGGCCTTGTTTTAAACAGGACTGGATGGGTTTTTTCTGGCAGTGGATTGTAACATGAGAAGGAGTAACCAAACCACTTCCTTCTGCCATCTTAAACTCATGGTCACTATTCTCCATGTTGTTGTGCTTCTGAGTGAATACAAATGGGTTACTAATACCAGCTGGGGTAACATAACACGCTGGAGGCTCCTTCGAGGGAGCGAATGCTGGTAACTCTGACCCCAACCAGTGCGGCCCAGTCCTGTAGGGGGGCTCTCAGTCCTCACCCCTAACCAAAAAAACAAGTAGCCATTAAGGAGTGAGAAGGCACAAGACTGAAGGAGACGTTTCCGGGTTTGAGACGCCAACAATGACCATGCGGCAGAGCCAATGAATATCGGTCATTCTTTAACAAAGCCGATACCCCAGTCCATTAAACGGTACAACAGCAGTCAGCATCAAGGGCCACATCTGGTCCCATCAATCCCAGTACTGGCTTTTTACGCTACCCAGAGGGGACACTACACAATACCCATGGTCCGATTATACCACTTCGTTCACCAGAGCGTGCACGCACCCCTTACGCGCTGTAATGGTGGCCCATTACGTTGTCTATTGTCTTGTACATTGAAAAAAAAATTATACAAAATACACTAACCTATCTGAAGTTCATCTGAAGGAGGACGCGAGTGACTAACGACTGACTTCAGCTCTACCAAATAAAGACCAATTTAAAAGAGTTAAGGCCTACCTAACTGATACAAGCCAACGCAACATGCCTGCTGAGCTCAAAAGACACTGAACTGGTGTTTTACATCACCGTAGGATTTTCTTCAGGCGATCAACCAAATACGGGCTCCCGTCAGGCCTTGGTCCTCAGGCTTGGGGTGGGTGGGGGTGGGGGGAGTGGGACAGGAAGGCAGTGCCACGTCATTAAAAAAATAAGAGAATATAAAAAACACATTTGCTGAGTGAATCCATGCAGCAGGAGGGCTGAAAGCGTAACACGGACGGCCTGACGAGCAATTTGGGGGGGAGGGGGTTCACTTCACCTCACAGCAGTAGCAGCAGCAGCAACAGCAGCAAGACGGAGGGGGTGACTTCTCTCAGACGAGCGTAACCCTTGCTAACACTAGCGGGCGCCACGCGGCGCCAATCCCCCGAAAAATATCACGGACCCCTGGGATAAAAACTACATTCGCAAAGTCATAAAATTTTACCTCCCACTTCTCTGGGTTGTGTACTATACTCCTACCATTTCCATATATTATAGAAAATATATACACTTTTTTTATTACCTATGTACCTATCTAGCTAATGCCATGTGCTATATACAACCTTAATAATTATATATAAGCACAGGCCCTCTTCTCATTCATATAAACTGATAATCACACGCGTTTGGGCGCTAATGACGTGATGCTAATGACGTGATGCTAGTGATTTGATGCTAATGGTATGTGTATGTTATTAAGGATTAGAGGGTGCCACTAGAGCATGGGGAATATTTTCTTGGGAAAAAAATGCAAACATCTGCAGAACGAAAAAGCTCAAACGATGGAATGTTTTATATAAAATACCGGAACTAACAAAAAATGGGGGGGGGGGGGGGGGGGGGGGGGGGTGAGATTTATGTTCGTTTTTAACAGAAGAAGAAAAACGGGGAGAAAAACAAAAGAAAAAGAACAAGGAGAAGGGGGGGGGGGGGGGGGGGGGGCGGGGGGGGGGGGGCGAGTGGAGGTTCAGATTTCTGTCCTTTTTCAACCGAAGAAGCAAACGGAGCAGAATACCAAAGAACAAGATCCCCCACAAAAAAAAATTAATCAAATCTGCATCATATCCCATTTTGCCTTCCTCATCTGAAACAAGACCACGCAATTTTGTGTCCCTCTGCCTTGGTGGAAGGATATGACAACATCACACTGAGGGTACAACATCCAGAGGCTGCATCCTGTCTCCAGCAGGTAACATGGCGTATGCAAGTCTATAAAGCCACTGAGAAGAAAGACATGGGCCACACAGCTTAATACTTCCTGATATCTAACTTGGCAGGTTCAGCTCTTGTCACTGAGTGTCTTGGTGCTTCAACGGAACCCAGTCAAAATACAGTTGGGGCTCCAGTCAATAGTCCTCCATAGCAAAATGAAAACAGGTGCTATAACTCCTCCAGGTGGGCAGGGGGCGTACTGTTTAGGGCAAAAGGAGAAACCACCGCTGAAAGACATTGCTAAGTGTGGAGAGATTTCTCAGATGCATGATGCTGCCCCTGAGATGGAGGGCAGTGGAGTTTGGCTGGAACTTGCATGGAACAGCTTGCAAGGGCCCCTGAGGGCCCAAAGGGATAAAGAGACTCAAGTAAAGAGTGGAGAGGGCAGACGGATGAAGGGTCGCCGTGGTCATAGTTCTGGAATGAGTGGAAGACATCTTTTCTTCTTCTTCTTCTTCTACGTGAAAAGGACAGAGTGCAGACTGACTTACATCTTATCCCCCACCAGACCTGAAACGTGGAAACAAAAAGGCTTCAAGAGACTGGAAAGTATCTAAAAGGCAGAAAGAATGGTGAAAGCTACGGCAGCAACAGCAATGCAACTGTTGGGCCAATAAACGGGTAGACGGTGTGGAAATGCAAAGGGATGGAGAGAGACTGATCAGGAAATAGGGTAGTGGGCAGAATGGCGATCCGGACATAGACCGAAGCTGCTGGCATCTAGAGATGGCAGAATTTAACACCGCAGGCTGGCTGGCGACTCCTACCTTCCTCTCCGAATGTTTCTTCATCCAGGGAAGAACGAAGAAAAGAAAGGTAGAGAGAGAGAGAGAGAGAGAGAGAGAGAGAGAGATGCATTAGCTGGGAAGAGCAAAAAGGCCAGCAAACAGTGGCTACTCCCTGGGGGACAGTGACGTTAGCTAGGCATCGTTTCATGATCAGTTTTAGATTGCACCTTGGTTGCCGTAAAGTAACTGGAGTAACCTCTTGCTCAGCTTTATAGGAACGTGCACATGGTAGCCAGAATAGAATTACTAGGGTATAAATACTATAGGTATTACTGTCCTCCGAGACCAGCGGCTGGGGTTCGGCCATTGATTCACCGTCATCCGGGCGCACGAGGCACACATGTCCTGTGTCGCTGACCAGGCTCAACAGTGACGGCAAACATTCCAGAATTCGGGGGCTGTGACACCACAGAATGGCTTTGCTGGCACAAAGGGACAAGCGTCTCTGTCCTAGCCGACAAGGCCCAGTGGGGGGGGGGGTAGATTTAGGGCGGGGAAAAGAGCCCCAAATCCCTCACTGAGGACAGACTGACTGTCAAACAAGGGTCGCTCAGTCCTCAGCCCAAAGCACTATACCTTACCCTGCTGGAACTCTATATCAGGGGTGTCAAACTCCAGTCCTGGGGGGCCGGGGGCCTGTGTATCTTACCTCTTCCCCTGTTCCACCACAAATGATTCAGCTCAGGAGCTGTGTGGTAATTAGCACAAGGAGGTGAATCAGGTGTGTTAAATGAGGGGAAACCCAAAAATGTGCAGGGCTCCGGCCCCCCAGGACTGGAGTTTGATACCCGTGTCCTCTAGTAACATATTATGATGTCATACACAATTTGACAGGAAACCCATTCTCTGAGTTGTGTCACCAAATGTTCACTTAAATCAACTATTAATCAGGCATAAATATAAACTTCAAGACTCATTTTGCTTTTGTTTTAAATAAATGCTCAGATAAAGATCAGAAAAACATTTTAATAAGAAAAATAATGAGTAATACGCCTAAGGCCCAAAGGCAAAAAGGATCGACGATCGGAGCGTCACATTAATTCCCGCAGCAGCGCGGCAGGTAAAACGATAATGAAGTTCGCTGTCGGAACCAAAGCCAGGAGAAATGAGCCAGCAGAACCATCACTGAAAAATACCATAGTAAGATCATACCAGCATATCACTGCCAATCAATGCCCCATCACTGGCCCACAAGGACATGCCATTAAAAATGTTACAGAATAATAATAGATCCTGCAGTTTAATTACAATTACTGATTGCAATTGCCAATTACAAATACTTCCCTCCAGGCAGAGGTTTCATAATAATAAACTAAAACTTGCGGCCTTCCATTTTTTAACGAGTGAGGGGTGACTGTTGATCTGCAGTGACACGGATGGTAGGACCAGTCCCTCACAAACACCATACCATGGACCCCAATGACCATGGAAGGACCATCCAATTCATTTACATTTGACCCTTTATATTATTAATGAAAATGGTTACCGTGGAAACATGAAGCCTTACTACACCCCAGAATAACCTAACCCATAGTCGCACAACCCAGTCCTCAGGGATCACCCAGACAGCCCACATTTTTGCTCCCTCCCAGCTCCCAGCCAATGAAGAACAAAAATACCTGGTATAGGTCTTGTTGGGAGCTGGGAGGGAGCAAAAATGTGGACTGTCTGGGTGGCCGCCAGGACCAGGCTGAGGCACTGGCCTAAACAACCAAACCCATCAGGGAGCGAGAAACTCCTGAGATGCCAAGGTGAAGGAAAATACGGCAGACAGGAACCGGGATGCACTAAAATACTCTACAGTGAGGTTCCCATTCAATCTGGTCCCCCGTGGCATGACACTGGACTTCCATGGCTGGTGAAGTAAATTCTGGGACAGATGCAGTGACACAAGCCAGACGGGAGCTTTCACAGATGAGCTATCATCTGCTCCAGCTACAGAGGCCCGGTGATCTTCTGGTAAGCCAGTGAAACTGCCCCATACCATAGGTCAGTGATTCCCAATTTGGTCCTTGGGGACCCACAGGCAGTCCAGGTTTTTGCTCCCTCCTAGCTCCCTGCCAGGCAGCCCACGTTTCTGCTCCCTTCCAGGTCCGGGTAGGAAGCAAAAACGTGGGCTGTCTGTGGATCCCCGAGGTCCGGATGGGGAAACGCTGCCCTTAGGTCATTCCGACTACAGACAGGCACAGGAAGGCAGTAACCGTCTGAAGGTTAAGAAAAAAAACCCACACATGCAAAGCAGGGCATAACAGAGAGGGTACACCCCAGTCCCAGGCAGGCTATCATCTGGGTTCAATTTCAAGTAGGGTGGTGGCGGTGGGCTGGGGGG
>JABJVP010000347.1:0-12107 GCA_026770825.1 Brienomyrus longianalis
GGGGTGTTATGGGAGGGTAGACAAGATTACTGGGTGTGCGGCGCCTGGATGTTGGGTGAGATCTTCTAGGTCTAAAACATAAGTGGACTGGGATAGGTCTAAGGCACATGTCTACAGTGACGGTGTGAGAGAAAGAGGATTGGATAGAGTATGAAAGAAAGAAAGGTGTCACCTTCAATTTAGATAACTAACGTCAGTGGGACTGGTGGACCAAAGTGAGGTTGGCAGGGAAGCTAGGAGTGCTGCCTCACTGGGATGGTTCATCTTTTCCCTACCGTGGTCCCTAGACAATTGCTCATGTTGTAAAAGGGCTGTGTCGGTTACGCTAGTCTGGATACAGTAAGAACTGCAGGAAGGAGAATAAAAGACTTGCGGAATCTGGGTTGGGACCCAGTCCTTAGCTGAAGTGGCTCTTTTTACCATAGGGCCCAAGTCTTTGGCCTGATGCTTAGGATGTAGGGCGAGAGAGACGTGTGGCACCGCCTCCTGGCCCATCCTGTACCAGGGCAGTTGTTCAGGAGACAGCTAGACGGCCGAAGCCACCCCCTCGGGTCCCACATAAATGTTTTGGGATGCAACTTGCCACTCGTGGCCTTCCAGTTGCGTAGAGAATAGATCTCCATTCCATTCTGTGGAATCACGGTCATAAAATAGAGTGACATGTGGGGGGTCGGGCGGTGGAACATAGGGTTCCAGGAGGGCTATCCAGGGACGCCACGCGGAGTACACCGCGAGAATACCTGCCGGGCTAGGCTGTAGGAGACCCCAGTAGATCTCAGCCACCGAGTGTTGTGATACAGGTTGCATCAGCCACTGTCCCGAGCTGCCTGTTGCTCCTTCTCATGGCAAGTGAGTCCCTTCTGGGAGGGTGACAACCAGACCATCAGCACTGCACAATATTGACGCTCCCAGCTTAATCAGCATGTCCCGCCCCAGGAGGTTCACAGGAACTGAAGCGGAGACCACGAACGGGTGGAGAAACGTCTGTCCCCCCAACCTCACCCTCACAGGCTTAGTCACTGGCGGTCTCTGTTCCTCCCCGGAGAAGCCCACAACGATCACTGTGGTGGTGGAAAGATGTTGTTGGTTAGGCATCACATTCAGTGTCGAATATGTGGCCCCTGTGTCCACCAAGAATGGCAGTTCCTTATCCAGGACCACTAGGGACAGCATGGGGTCTGCCTCCCCAGCGTCCCGGGCCACCCGTGGGCACCGTCACTGGGAGGGGTCCCCCCACTCCCAGTCCTCTGATCCAGTGAGGGTGGGGTACTGTCCTCCTTCGAGAGCAACTTGTGGATTGGGGCTGTCGCCTGTCCAGCTGGGGGCCCTCCGTGGCCCTGTCCTGCTGGGCAGTCCCTTGCCCAGTGACCAGCAACTCCACACCTCAAACAGGTCCCCGGCGGTGGCCTCCTTTATGGCATGCCCCGACCCCACCCCCAGTTCCCAGCTCCCCGGCCTCCGCCCCCACGGCCTCTTCCCCATTGCTGGGGGCCCCAACTCTGATTACCGTAGTTGGGGGAAAGACTGCCCCATGAGCTGAATGGGGGCTGTGGTGCTCCTGCCACCATCTGTCTCCCCTGCCCCTTCTTTTTGTGACCCTGGGCCTTTAGTCTCGCTTCTCTCACCTGCAGTTTCAACAGCTGTGTCTGTAAGTCTTTCAAGTTACCTTCCTCTTTTGTGACCTCATCTCTCGCTCTCTGGAGATGATACAACACATGTCTGTCCCATACTGGTGAATCAGCTCCTGGGAGATCAGGATTAGCCAAAATAGTTGCCGTAACCTCCTCAGGGACACCCTCCATGACTGCACGCCCGAACCACTCCTGCTGAACCCCGGCCTGCCCAGGGTGACACCCCATTCTCTCAGTCCTCCTTACATTTGTCCAAATATTCCCTGGGGTGTGTTTTAGGGTCCCACGTGAATTTTGGAATGCTGGCCCCGCTAGGAGCGGGGAACAACTCCCGCATGGCCTCACCCAAGTCCATCACCACGTCTGCTAAGGTCACACCATCACCGTGAGTGAGTGTCCCTGCCATTTCCTCTATATCCTGCAGGGAGTGCTTAGTCAGGCACCTCGCAGCCACCGCTCTGAAATCTCCCAAGGCCAACTTTGTTCCCTGTGTCAGCTGGTCTAATTTATCCATCCAATGACCGCCCCCGTCTGCAGGGGGAGGCATTTTGTCTGCTAGCACCTGCACGTCTCCTAAGGTGAACGGCTTGTATCTCTCAGGCCCCCCTGAAGCTCCCCGTAATAAGGGAAACTGCTTGTGCTTTAGGTTTGTTGGGTGCTTCAGGCTGCGGGACCTTAGGGTCATTTTACATGACTCCCGATCCCCTTTTTCTGGTCCCTCGTCTTGTTCACCATCCAGATCTATGAACACCCTTTCATCTTCATCCTCCTCATCCTCACAATACCCGGACAATTCACCTATAATCTCCACTTCCTCATTTTCCCTACTACCTAATTCGCGGCGAGGGGTGAGGCTACTCCGATATCCCTGGGCTGCCTCCCCCTTTCGCCATCTGATCATCCTTTACTGGAATGCTAGTTTAGATATGCCTTTTCTGGGGGTTCCCTTACTCTCGCCCTCGGATCCCCTAGTGGACTCACAGTCCGACTCTTTTCCTCCTCCCCACAGCGCACTCCACTTACGGGGCTTCCTTCTCCCTCTGTGTTCGAATTTGCACAGTGCCTCCAGTAACATGTATTACTAGACACATGTGAGCGGGAGGTGCTGTGGGGGTTGACCCCTGGCCGATGTACGCCGGGGGCCGTTCTCTGCAGTTCCCAGATCCCTGCTCAGGTGGGACTGGGTCACAGTTATCCTTTCCTTCCCTATGAAGGTGGTCAGTACCTTGCCAGAAAATGGCTAGGCGTGCCCACGCTTGCCTCTCCTGTTCATGTTTTTCTTCCTCCTTTCTCCACTTTCCTCGTTGTATTACCCTTGCTTTCTCTCGCTGGCGTCCTGCCTCATCTCTCTGGCTACTATGCTCCTTTTCTTTTCGCCATAAGAGTTCTCCCAATGATTGCCTATCCTCCGTATTGTATCCTGCACATCTCAGTGCCAGACCCATACGCTCCCATGCGTCTGCGGTCTCTTTCTACCTGCACTTCTCCTTTGCTGCTTTCCCTACTGCTATTTTTACCACCTGCATCTGTTTGCTCAGAGGCCTCCACCGTCCGTTCCTCGGTGGACCCCAGCCTCCGTCATCCAATTCTCTATCAAATTCACGATCCATGTTTTACCTTATCGGACCTACACTTCTCTTGATCTAACAGTCCTTGTGCTTCAGGCAGTGGGTTTACCCACCCACACTTAGTACACCTCTTAGTTGTCACTGAGTGTCCAACCAACAAACACCACCAATACATAAACTCACATACAATCACAAAACAACACAATTACAGAGTAACACAGAATACATTATTTACAGTTGTTGCTTCGAGGACTCTATACCTCGGGACTCCAACCCGTTTTAGAGAGGTGGAACCTTACTCCTCTAACCAAACTAGCTTTTCGGGGGTCCTGAATTCCCCGGGACTCTCGAACCCAGCTTATCTACCGCTCGTCAGCTAAGTAGTGGGGTTGCCACACTAAGGACACTGCGGGGGTCCCGTACCCTCCGCCAATAGGTTCTACCACGGGGGTCCCGGACCTTCTTTCAATGCGCTTTTTCTATGGGGTCCCAGACCCTCCTTCACAGGCCTTCAGAGCTACACACACAACAAACCCGTGCCTCTTACTTTGTTGACAGATCCTGGAACACTTCCAGCCACTTTATTTAGCAGTTGCCAATATGCAGAATTTGATAAAACAGGCTTTGCCTACCTTTTGTTGGGCGCGCCTGTGGCTGTCCTAGTCCACAAGACCTCGTCTCAGAATCCAATCAGGACAACCTCCTCCTCATCCCGGACGAGCCCCCAAATTAACTTTAAGTTTAGCACAAAGCTTGGCCCCCCTCAGTATCTATTCCATGCAATATTAGAACGTGAGGGGCAGTAAAAAGTATAAAATATATAGTTTATTTTTGGAAATTAACCAACCACTCTGGCCCAGACCGACGGTTGGGAATACCTATCATAAGGAAGCAGATGTCACAGGATTTACCTAAATACAATCCAAAGCACTTGATTGGAAGTAGTTAAAATGCGTTGATGTTCAGTTTTTGTATAGCCTGACAATTTATACTGTGAAATGGATCATTGGCATCTTTTGTACATTATTAAGGAATAAGGCATGTGGTTTATTTATTATGTATCTGAAATTGGCAGTATAATTTTTCACTTTATATTACATATAATCTGTTTTCTTTTAAGGTATAATGAGCTTTAAATGAGGATTTCTTTAATGTGACATTAACACCACAGGTTCAAAGCAGTGAACTGATTCTTCTGATTTCTACATTACAGTTTTTCTCTTTATGACTGATAGACACACTAGAGCCTCTGTTCTATACCGTTATATGCAGTTTTTTTTTTTTTTAAAAAAAACATTAATTAAATGGCTAATTGAAGTCACTTGAACTAAGCAGTGTGCCCTATGATGAGCTGGCCCCCCATCCTGGGTTGTTGTCTGCCTCGTGCCCATTGCTTCCAGGATAGGCTCCGGACCCCCTGCGACCCAGTAGGATAAGTGGTTTGGAAAATGGATGGATGGATGAACTAAGCAGTACATTAGAAAACTCTTATTGTACCATTGTGCCCTTTTCTGTTTTGAAAATGTATTTGTATTGAATTGTGATCTATGCAAATTGGCAAGTTAAGCCATTCTTTATGAATGTCAAACGGATAACAGGAAGGCAGTCAATAAAAGGTAGTTAGCTTTGGTGATATAAACTTCCTTTTTCAGTGCATTGATTCAGGAAGGGGTATGGCTTTCCACAGTAGGTCATCATATGCGATTAGTCGATCACAGAAAATGTTATTGGCTGACCTCAACAAAGCAGATAAAAATAGCCCCCCACAGACTGCCTGAATAAACATTGTTGGCATTGCTGTAGGCTGCCTGCAACTTGTGCCCAGGCTTAGATCAGGCCGATGGTGAGCTGGGCAGGTAGGTATGCTGCGAGGCAGAGTCGGGTTACTTCCAGGAAATCTGGAGCTGCTGCAGTTGTTCCACAGGGATCAGAACAGAAGCTTAGACGTTGAGCGCAACAACAAAAAAACACGAGCCGGCAGATCCTCCGATCTCTGCGACTCCACGGCAGACGGCTGAAGTCCAGACCGATCAGGTAAATGGGAGAAACTGGCATCTCGGCTCCATGCTTTTGCCGTTGTCATATTGCCACTCGCAGTGGTGGCTGGGTACAGGGACGTGTGCTGCCGGACAGCCCTGTGAGTGTCATTTCTCAGTCGGAGGTGAAGTTAGCGGTAAATTAGATGTTTCACAGGATAGCCACTTTTATGTTGACAGAAGGGCTGCCGCACAGCGAGCCAGGATTAGTGAGGGGGGGGCTAGGCTTTGTGCTAAACTTTGTCACACTGAGAAATGGGAACAAACTGGAACACAGGCAGGAAGAAGAGGGGGGCTCCCCTTTAGTGTAAGTAAAATTAGAAAAGCAGAAGGTACACTGGCAGGGTCATGGTGACATTAAGCTGATGCTTGACCTGCGGGGCCTAACAAGGGAGGGGGTCGCTGACACTGCTAAATTGCAACATAACAAGAACCGCAGACGCCCTGTTTGGGTTATAAAAACCAGACCCTGACAATAGAGAGGAGAGCTTCCTTCGGTGTGTACTTTTGTGCATCTGAGTGTGGCTCCCGGATTGCAATCTGTGCTGAGAATAAAGAGAGCTGACTTACAATCATCCTTCGCCTCCAGAGTGCATCTTTTCCTCATCAACGGACTCGGTGGAGTCTAACTCCAACATTAGTCAAAGGATTACTTATTTTGAGCTGTAACATTAGGTGCTGTATTATACCACGTCAAGGTCAGAGCTGAGACTGAGTGCTCTGGATAGGTGGCCACATGATCCTGCTCGGAGAAAACAGAGCCCGCTTACAGAGGGCAGCTCTGGGGCTCTGCTAGTGGCATTGCAGCTGCTTGCCATTTGGTGTCCAGCACTGGGTCGCTCCTCTGGCAGTGACTGGGGGTGACACGGGGGCTCCCACTGCCTGTATCAACAGCCAATTGTTGCATACCTCATGGATTAGTGGCCCTGTCGACACAGTGCCGTTGGCTTCTTAAAATAGAGACAGAGGGACACTCAAGGAAGTAAAAGCGCATCCAACCGTGGCAGGAGCCTCATAGTTTGAGAGGACACCCTGGACAGAGACTCACATCGGGCTAGAGAGAACCGCACAGGCCAGGCATGGCGTTGACCAGTTCTGAAGGTAAGAGGGCACACTGCCTTTTTACAGCTGCCACTGCTGGGCCCTGAGCAAAGTGAGCAGCTGGGGTTTATGCATGGGATGTGAGTATTCAGCATGCCCAGGAAAATAAGTGTATCGCTCCGATGGTCAAGACAAGGGGAACTGGAGGGACTGGATGTCTTTCCTGGCCACGGAAAAGCATGATGAAGTTTAAGTCCTTGAGAGAGACTGTGGTGATCTTCCTATGAAATTCAGGCAGCCAGTAGTTAGCCTGCTTTCGCTAAAATATGACGATACAGGGGATGAGTCAGCGGTTCAGTGTGGCTGAATGAGTGCTGTGAGTGAGATGTGTAGCAGGGTCTTCTAAGGAGGTTGGGTTAAATCATTTATGCGAACCCATTAGTGAATCAATACCGATTTATGAAACCGGGCCCCATTTCAAAAAGGAAAAGCGGGCACTTCTCTTTTAAGTGCCTTTATAAGCTTAACCGTTCATCCACTGTAGCATAGGAGGAACAGATATGGAGCATGCGCGACAGCATAGACGTGTGCGGTCATGTGTTCTGGGATCCTGTCAGGATCGTGGTCCTTCTAGAACAACCATGACATTCTCAGAAAGGGCAGGGCTTCTGTCTGATGATGCAAAGACGGCTGAGAGCACTGGAGAGGCTCAGATTCCGTGTCAACAGGGAAAGTTAATATAGTTCTGGCGGGCACTGGGACACCTGATCTCACCACTCAGGCACAGCTTCCAGGACAACTTGCATACAGCTGCAGCAACATGATGCAAACTACCATAGTGACCTACTCCATAGACAGTAGGAAGTCACATGCAACTTTCCCCTATTAACTACAGCTCTGTGTTGTGAGACCAATAAAGCATAAATCGTAGGTAACCCTTGTTTTGGATTAAATGCCACTTCTTGGAAACATTGATTTTCTTACTGGTGTCCTTTAGCTAGTATATATTTCCCAATATTACAAAGAGAGGGTTTTGAAGGTGGGACTTCACTGGAAGTGCTGTGAAAGAACTTCAGTGGAAAGATTTTGACCGAACTAAAGACTTTTAAAACTTCTGACAGTTTCCCCCCCAAGCACTGAACAACAGAATGTAGCATCAAGGTCTTCAGAATAATAATGAGAAGCATGAGCACAGTCATAATGCTGTGCAGTGGAATCACTGATGCATCCAGAAGACAGCCCAGAGACAAGAACCCTGTCCTGTATTTTGCAAAGGTGCTTGTGTTTTGTCAAACAGATCTCACACTCAATGATCTATATAGTGATACGATAAAGGTGTATCGGTACAATTATTTCCCCTCACCTTTTGAAACATTACTGCATATTTTTTTTGTGGGACGGTGCTTCTCATCCTGTGCCTCTTCTGGATGCACACAGCCAGTGACTTACAAACGTTCACTCAGTTGTAATTTAGCATCTCTAGCATGGATGCCCATTGCTACAGTTATAGAGCAGGTCACTAAGTCAATATCACTGCAGACCGGGGAGCAACTTTAACTGTATGAGTTATATGGCTCTGCTAATCCAGTGCTGAATGTAACATGATGATGATGTGATTGCTGGAGTTACACAGCGTTAGATGAGGCAACAATCACTTGAGAACATGTTTATGATGGTAATTTAAGAAACAGGATTGCAAAATGGACAGGCTGTTATTACGTTTGACCTATATCTGTATTTACTGTTACTAGAATAACGTGTTTCCTTCCCTTGAAATAATGCTTATTAACGGAGATAGATCTAAAATTATAGATGACGTTTATATCAAACCATCCAACTGAGATAAATACTAATCTGGTACAGAGTCAGGGTCAATCTATCACCTATCACAGGATGTACAGAGCACACTCAGTCCAGTGCAGTGCACATACATACTTGCCATTTGGAAACACGTATTAGCGTAAAGAATGTCTTTAGACAGGGCTCCAGATGATGGCCTAAGATGGTCACCAATGCACCCACATTTTTTGTTTTGTGACTTGGTTTTCCATGCCTGTCGCCAATGATCAGTGTCCCACTCAAGCGGAGAAAAAAAAAAACGAATGTCTTAATTCTATGATGAATCTCCTGCATCTGCCTGTTCTGCTACTGTCACGTGATTAAACCGTGAACATATACAGAAAAGCAGTGAGTTAGCTAGCTAAGGAAATTGTGAAAACAAAGGTAAAATCAGGAATTTCATTTCAGGAATTTGTTTTAGTGTAGTATGCGCAGTGTTTTTTCATCAAGAAGTATAATGTCAATAATTTTAATAACAGCATTGAATTAGGTATTTTCTGTTTGTCATATTTAAACTGGTGAAACCAGAGTACCTGAATGAAACCCACACTTGTACAAACACAAGAACATGCAAGCTGCTCACAAATTAAATCGACTCCAAATGCCTGGAGTTGTGAAGCCACTGTCTATCTTAACAGTAAGAGCTGTATGTGATTTTCATATGTAACTTCATAAAAACATGTTCAATGAAGACCTGGAAAGCTGTTATGTTTCCGGATTACTGTAAATAACAGGGTCTGCTAGCTCAAATACTGCTGCAGCTTTGAAACGTGAAGCAAAGATGTATGGAATGTAGATGGAAAGGTGTCCTTGAAATGGATATGTTCAGACAGCACTAGTCCAAGCCCATGTGGCACCCTGGATGAGCATCACCACCGGTGCCCCCCATCACGGCTAAGTAAAATGGGCTGGCATGTCGCCTATAGGATTGACCAGCCTTGTGTTCAGAAATATCTATACTGTTGTCATTGTGTGTATCAAGGTGAGTGAGAACAAAGGTATCATATTCTGGGCTTTTGCTTGTTGTTTGATGATGTTTGATGCTTCCTGCCTGGATGTAACTCTGGTATTTTCTCTACTCCATGCTCACACTACATCAGTATAATTTATGGCATTTTTAATTATATTTGGTTATATAATGCTTGATATTCATACACTGCTTCTCTGTCCTGCACGGTTATTATCAATCATAGTTCTAAATATCATATTATGATCTAAGAATGTATTGGTAATGAATAAGATCTCGTTACTAAAGAAAATTGTTTGATTCCAAGTGCCTCTGTCTTAGGCTTGTGCTCTTGTAAGACGCATAACTACGTTTCAGTTGTCAGTGAAGTTCCTGTGTCATATTCCTTCAGACATGCCGCGGCAGTTCCCCAAGATTTCCCTGAGTGAGGTAGATGAGGAGGTACGGCTGTTAGCCGAGAAGGTTTATGCCTCAGCGCTGAAGGAGGAAGACACCAAGGATGCCCTGTCCATGTTCTCAGTCCCCGAAGACTGCCCCATCGGCCTACAGCAAGCCAAGGACTACGAGCTGCTGAAGGAAATTGCCGAGCAGCAATCAGAAGAGAGCGCCAAAAGGTGGGCCTTTCTGCTGCCTGATGTCTGCTACAGCCGAAGCATGAGCGTCTGAGAAAGTCTTCAAGGGAGACTTAAAATATGCATCACTACTAGAGCTGCTCTTTATTCTATCAGTCAAGGGCAATTAGCGTCAGGAAGATCATCTATCCATTCACTTTACATAACTGCTTATCACAGCAATGCCAGGAATCACAGAGGAGGACAATTGGTGCATCCTCTGTAGCTGGCCAGTCAAGTCTAGGGCACATACACACTCAGTCTTTCACCAAGAATCCAACCTAAAGTCTTAGACATGTGAGAACGGCCTTCAAGCTAAGTTACATCCCCCTTAAACACAAGTGGTACACAAAGCATTATTTACGAATGTTGTACAGGAAGATCTGAAGTACAGACCATGCTAACTATTGGTTTGACTAACAGGAATTGAATTGTTTAGTAAGGTTAAGGTTTACCTGGGAATACCGTTTCATCATGTTCTCAGGAAGAAGAGTTTCAAGTTGATCCGATCACAGTCAATGTCCCTTCAGATCCCAGTCAGTACAGACTGGACCTATTCTGTGGTATCTCCTCTGCTTTCTCCTGCCTCGACGTGCCCTTCTCTTCCTGACAACGTCCCAGAATTCCAGAGGGTTACCATCAGCGGCGATTACTGTGCTGGCGTAAGACACCATAAATGTGCAGCTCTCTGTTATTTTCATTGGTTTCAACATTGTAGCCTTTGCTGGAATAAACAGCTGTCAGTCATCAACTGTCATCCAAAGCAAGGCTATTTAACTACAGGACAGCATTGGAAGAATTAGGCTCCCTTGTGAAAGATTCAGAAAATAAGAATAACTAAATTTATGAGATGAGATGTTAAATAAGGCAACCTTAACAGTAAAGATGTAGAGGGAGGAACTCCTTTTTATCTCTAGAATGGGTTTTAAAATTCTTTCTTAAAAGTTAACAGCCTTTCTGTCCCTAGATCACAGTTGAGGACTATGAGCAGGCAGCCAAGAGTTTGCTGAAAGCCCTATTCATTCGGGAGAAATACGCAAAGCTTGCCTATCACCAGTTTCCAAGGACCACCACTCAGTTCCTCCGGAGTGCTGAAAATGAGAAGTGGAGGGAAGAAGATGAAGTGCTACCAGGTAGAGTAGCTGCGTAGATTTGACTGGTCTTCAGCTGGAAAATGCTGAGACGCCGGATGACGGCAAATGGACTCCGGGAGGCTCCTGCCTCTCAGAAGACCAGAAATGACAGGAAACTCTTAAAATTATTTATTTGACACAAATGCTTTTGAAACGATTAGTTAGGAATCAGTAGTCTTGGCACATCACTTTGGTTCCACATCTGAGTGTTAATAAGTATGAACTTTTAACTCCCACTTTCCTCACCCTCAGTAAAATTTAATTCCCCTTAAATCTGGAACAAATCAGTTGTATCTGAGTTTTATAGTATTGCGCCATTTGAATGCCGTCTCCCAATGATTCATAGCTCAGTTCAGTGAATGATAAGACTGAGCAGGTAAACGTTACTGTAGAGTGCAGCTCATGAGCGAGTTCGTGTGTGGACTTCACTGTCACTAATACTTAATTCTACTATAGTACACAAAAAAGTGATGTTTTTTATTGATTGGCTATGATGTTGATGTAGACATCTGCCCTTGCCCTGAGGAGGGGGAGGACCCGTACAGCATGGTGGACATCCCAGAGAATTTAAATTACGAGCTGAAGATGAAAGACGGTATCATCAATGTTTACGACAGTGCTGAGGCCCTGAAGCTGCAGCGGGCCCACAGCCTTCCCTATCCTGACCTGGAGACCTTTGCCATTGACCTCAGCCATGTCCTGGCCATGATCGCTGATGGACCCACGTGAGGGCACCCCAATACCCACATAGACACATTATATCTCACTTATTGACTTATAGCACTGTTTCCCAGTCTGATCCTTGCTTCGCTCCCTCCCAGCTCCCTGCCAGACAGTCCACATTATTGCTCACTCTCAGCTCCCAGTGTCCTCTAGGACCGGATTGGGAAACGCTGACATATAGTATATCTACATTAACCACGGCTACACATCACATAGTATTCCCTTCCTGTGTTTTTTTTATTCTTGACCTGTACAACTTCTGTTAGAAGAGTGTTTCCCAAACCTCATCCTATAGACCCCTAATCATTCCATGAGCTTTTAAATATTTCACCCAGTACACTAGATTAAACTAATTATGGGGTAATTATAATTATTTAATTAGTATAACTGGATTAACTAGTAGCGTTGGTGGTATAGTGGCTAGCATAGCTGCCTTCCAAGCAGTTGACCCGGGTTCGGTTCCCGGCCAACGCAGCCTTTCTGGGGCGGCATGGTGGTGCAGTGGTTAGCACTGTTGCCTCACACCTCTGGGACCCAGGTTCGAATCTCCGCCTGGGT
>JABJVP010000348.1:0-12102 GCA_026770825.1 Brienomyrus longianalis
TGCCCTGCGATGGGCTGGCCCCCCATCCAGGGTTGTTCCCTGCCTCGTGCCCATTGCTTCTGGGATAGGCTCCGGACTCCCCGTGACCCAGTAGGATAAGCAGTTTGGAAAATGGATGGATGGGTGAATGTTACCTATAGGCATAGTTATTCATAAGAATGGATTTAGCTTTCATTGCTTTGCAGATTATACACAATTATATGTATCAGCTAAACCAGAAGATAGACAGCAACTTCAGAGAATGGAAGAATGAAGACAACTTCCTCCAGTTAAATCTAGGCTGAGGTTCTTCTTACTGGCACTAAAGCCACCAGATGTAAACTATCTGACATCACAGTCAATCTGGATAGACTATCACACCAAATACTGTTGTGAAAAACCTTGGTGTTATTCTAGACTCTGATCATTTGTTTGATGTACATGCTTCTAACTTTAGCCGTACCGCCTACTTTCACCTGCATAATATTGGCAAGTTAAGAAACACGCTCTCCTTTCAAGATGCAGAGAAATTGGTTCATGCGTTTATTACCTCCAGGCTCGATTACTGTAATGTCTTATTCTCTGGCTGTCCAAATAGGTCATTAAATAAACTCCAGCTAGTCCAGAATGCAGCAGCGAGACTCCTCACCAAAACTAAAAAACATGATCATAATACCCCTATTTTATCTTCACTGCACTGGCTGCCAGTTAGATTTCGTGTTGACTACAAAACAATGTTCTTAACTTATAAAGCTGTAAATGGTCTTGCACCGCAGTATGTGAGTGACCTCATTTGCAACTACATTCCAAATCGAACCGAACCGAGATTAAAGGTGAAAGGGGGGATTGCTGCTGTCGTCCTACAGTACCACTCTCGCTGATCACTTAAGCTGTTGACGGTAGTTTGGCTTGATGCCAAAACCCCTGGAAACCCTCATGTCTGTGCTTCCTTCCAGGTCTCTCTTTTAGCCAGGCTGCCATAGTTACTTTAGTACTGCTGGAAGTTACAGCAAGTGTAGGGCAATAACTCTTCTCCATCTTCTCTTTTCCAAGCTGATCCCGAGCCGACACCACACCGCTTGAACCCTCACCTGGACTACTTGGAGATGATTACATGAAACCAACTGGGACTTTTAAAACTATATGGACTGAAATTAACGTCAACGTAAATACAGTTTCATACTCCCCGGTTGCCCAGAGGAGGATGGGGTCCCCTTCCGAGTCTAGGTTCCTCTCAAGGTTTCTTCCTGCTAGAGGGAATTTTTCCTTGCCACTGTTGCCTCAGGCTTGCTTGGTGGGGTTCTGGCCAGTTAAATGTAAAGTGCTTTATGACAATGACTGTTGTTAAAAGTGCTATATCAATAAAATTGAATTGAACTGAATGTCCGTGGGGGATAATTCCTGACAGGGACTTCTCTCAAATAATATCATGAATGAACGAATGAATGTTTCATTTATAAGTTTCAAGACACCCAAAGCACTTACACAACCAATGGGAAGCCACTTCAACCATCGCTATTAGTGCACTGGTCCAAGTCAGAGAGAGTTCCTGTTGAGGGATTCCCCCTGTCGAGGGATTCCCCTTGTCGAGGGATTCCCCCACCCCCCCACCACCAGTTGCTGACACGCTGCATTGGTGTGCAACGATGCATTTTTTGGCATCTGGTTTTAAATCCACCCGTTTCTTTGTTTTAATTTCTGGTGAAGGTGGAAGGGAGGAGGTCAGGACATCTCTGCTTACACTTCTTTCCCTTGACCAGGACCCAGAAGAGTGGCAGAGGATGGATGGCTGCATTCATGCATGGATGAACGGATGGTCATTCAAAAGATATCAAGTGTCTTCTGCAAATACCCATACCTTTGATACATACATTCACCCAAATTTAGCTGCAATCAGAGGTTGCAAATTGATGCTTGAAGTATGTTCTCTAGAGGATACTTGTCATTATACCATCATATTGTGAACAATGTATTTTTATTCAAACTTTACAGAATTTTAAAAACAACAAAAGTAATGGAATTTCAGATGAGGTTAAATTTGGTGGCAAATTAAGGGTTGTAATATCTCTCCTGGAGGATATTCGTATTATGCAACCTGTTTTATAGCAAGGTATTCTGTAACACATTACAATAACTGCAGCTTCATAATGCATTCATAGAACATTCAATATACCTTCATAATGCATTTAAAATGCATTTATAAGCAAGTACACCTTAACATCCTAACATGCCTTATGCACTTTAATATACATTAAAAACAAACATTATTTATAAGATTATAACGTTTATTAATTTATCGGCCACATGCTTTCGGGGCTGTGCTGTCACTGACTCGGAGCAGTGCCAAAAAAGTGTGAAAGGTGGCATCTGTGGCAGCTCCTTCGTCCTCAGGATGGCTCACCAGACCCCACTGACAGCACTGCTGTCCAGATCAGAAACAGGTTACAGGCCAGTGACATTACACCGCTGGTTTGACCACATCCGCCAATACAACTTTAACCTGTAGTTCACCTCAGGCAGGGACAATGTTGTAGCCGACCTGCTCTCTCACTCTATTTCTTCCTCAATCCTACACATGGGTGCTGACTGCGTGGAACAGGATATTATTCAGATGTTACATATGCCCCTCTAGGCTACTGTCTCTCTGCAGGAGCTCCATAAAGCCTCCAAACAGGATTCTCTCTCCTCTCAGCTCCACACCTACATCAAGGTGCCTGAGCAGCTGGCTGTGTTTTCCCAAGTCAAACAGACTTCCCCAAGTCCTGCTGGAGCAACACCTATGAGGCTTGTAGACTGTGTACAGTGGTTCCTAGGCAGACAGACTCCTGCAAGGGGCGGCATGGTGGTGCAGTGGTTAGCGCTGTTGCCTCACACCTCTGGGACCCAGGTTCGAGTCCCTGCCGGGGTCACATGTGTGTGGAGTTTGCATGTTCTCCCCATGTGGTCGTGGCATTTCCTCCGGGTACTCCGGTTTCCCCCCACAGTCCAAAAACATGCTGAGGCTAATTGGAGTTGCTAAATTGGTGTGCATGTGTGAGTGACTGGTGTGTGAGTGTGCCCTTCGATTGGCTGGCCCCCCATCCTGGGTTGCTCCCTGCCTCGTGCCCATTGATTCCGGGATAGGCTCCGGACCCCCCGTGACCCAGTAGGATAAGCGGTTTGGAAGATGGATGGATTCCTGCAGCCCCTTGTCTGGTGATCTCAGTCTTGGAATCCACTGTGGCTGGATCTTTCAGGTGAGATCCCTGGGGTTTCCCACTGTCAGTGCTTCTTGGTGGTTGTCTACAACCTACACTGCAAATGGCTAGAGCAGTGCACTACTGGATCCTTGACCTCTGTTCATCTCTGACTTCCTGGAACTCGATCCATGCCCACTGGGGCCTCCCGAAGACCATTACCACTAGCAGCAATGGTCCTCAATTGGTCTCAGCTGAATTGAGTGCATACCTTGAAAGCAAGGGTATCAGTCATGTCTGCACTGCGTGTTACGACCTCAAAATGAATGGCAGCATTGAACGCTTTCAGAAGTCACTAAAAAAATGGCCTGAGCCCTTGTGGCCCAAGGGTGCTCTTTCTCACAAGCCTCTCAGTCTCAGAGAACTAAAAAGAGCTCTCCATCTTTCTCCACATTTAATCAAGTCCAATTTTTAATACTTTCAGTTGTTATTCAACTTTGCAATGAAGCACAGGAGCGTGCAAGAAATGCGGGACATTGATTATGTTATATAATTATAAGACTCTTACGCACTCTGCACCTCAGCATTCGGTGACCCTGCTCTGATACTTTACATGATCTTTCTGTTTCTGTTGTTTCTAAATGCTTCCACTTTGCAAAATTACCACTTACAGTTGACCGTGCAATATCTACCAAGGAAGAAGTTTCACAGGTTGACTTAATGCAAAGGTGGCATCCTATGACGATACCACGCTTGAATTCACTTTTTATGAGCTTATCAGAATGATCCATTCTTTCACAAATGTTCGTAAACCCGACTGCATGGGTAGATGCTTGATTTATACACTTGTGGCAATGGGTCTGAATGCCATCCATCCATTTTTCAAACTGCTTATTCTTCTGGGTCGCGGGGGGTCCGGAGCCCATCCCAGAATCAATGGGCACGAGGCAGGGAACAACCCAGCATGGGGGGCCAGCCAATCGCAGGGCACACTCACACACCATTCACTCACACGGGCAATTTTGCAACTCCAATTAGCCTCAGCATGTCTTTGGACTATGGGGGGAAACCAAAGTACCCGGAGGAAACCCCACAACTACTTGGGGAGAACATGCAAACTCCACACACATGTAACCCAGGTGGAGACTCGAACCCGGGTCCCAGAGGTGTGAGGCAACAGTGCTAACCTCTGGACCACCATGCCGCTCCTGGGTCTGAATGAAACACGTGAATTCAATGATTAAGAGAGATGTGTCCCAATACTTGTGTCCATATAGTGTGTGCGTGTATGTATGTGTACGTGTACACACACACACACTTGACATTACAGCAGTATTTTAAAGAGCAAAGCATTCTGGTATTTTGAAATTTTGCTGAAAAAAAATGAGCAGAGGGGGAGTTGGGGGCAGTTCCCCAAGTCACAACTTCAATGAAAGGATAATACCGTGGTATGCTGTATTCTGCTAATAAATGCATTTTCAGTTTATCAAAGACTATATGACAGCGCATGACAAGTGCATGGAACCCTGCTGCATATAGTGCTAAATAGCCATGGATCAGACGTGTCAAACATATTGCACTGTTGCTTGACACATATCTAACCATTCACATTATGCAACAGAAAACAAGATTAATTGGACCAGGCAATTCTTCAAATCTTTGTGAACTACTAAAGGAACGGATGACGCATCCTTTATCTCAAGTAGCTACTATACTTGTTCATGATTTGTACTTTACTTGCTGTAATGGGGAACCTTAAGAAAACCTGTCAAGATGGCGGGTTGGTACATTTTAATCATTCATTGGAGATGTAACCTAATTAGCATTATCCACAAGAATCCTTTATAAGACAGTAATACATACTTTTATCATTACTGCAGCAAATAGTAGGTAGATTTGTGATGTCAGACTAGTCAGATATTACTTGCTTATACAACGCAGCATATGCATTCACTATATTAGGTATACCTGCTCGTTGAAGCTAAATATCTAATTAGTCACATTAGCAGCACAATGTCTAAAATCATGCTGATACATGACAGGAGTTTAACGTTAACATCAAAAACCAGAATAGGGAAGAAAGGCAATTTAAGGGACTCAACATGGCATGGTTGACGGTGAAAGACAAGCTGGTATGAGTATTTTAGAAACTACTGATCTCCTGGGACTTTCACATACAACCATCTGAATTAGCTGCCCCCTGCTATGTCACAATGTGACAAATGGGTTGAAGGCAGAGGACACAAATCCTTGTTGTACACTGTGTGCTTTGGTTGGCAGCAATGACAACTAATCACTTTCCCGCACCCTGAATGGGCCAAAGAGAAAAAACATCCAGCAAATGGCAATTCTCTGGGCAAAAATGCCTTGTTGATGGCACAAATGGCCAGACCGGTTCAAGCTGATAGGCAACAGTAACTCACATAAATACATTACCAAGGTATGTAGAAGAGAGTCTCTGAATGCACATAATGAACTTTGAAGCAGATGAGCTAAGGCAGCAGATGATCACATTGAGTGCCGCTCCTGTCAGCTAAGAACAGGACACCGAGGTTACAGTGGGCACTTTGGCAACCAAAAGCAGACCAAGGATGATTGGAAAAAACACTGCCTGTTAAGATGAATCTCGATTACTGTTGAGACATTGAGGGTAGGTCAGAAATTGGCTTAAACAAGAAGCATGAATCGACCCTGCCTTGTATCAACAATTCAGGCTGGTAATGGTGTAAGGGGCATACTCTCTTTGCACTAAGGGGCCGGCGGTGTGCCAAGTCAACATTAAGTTCCACGGCCTACCAGAGTCTTGTTGACCAGGAATGTTCAAAGCACCATGTTGAATCTTCGCCATGAAGAATTAAGGTAGTTCTGAAGGTACTAGCAAAGCATACCTAATAAAGTGGGCAGCCAGTGTGCATCAGTGGTTCTGTTCCACTTACCCCACTTAGTCCACACTTACCGTGCAAATTCATGGCCTTGTTGCAAATATTCAAAGAAGTCCCATTCCTCAAATAAACCAGACGCTGCGTGTTTGAAGAGAACTTTCTCCACACAAATTTTGCATGGAAACAGCCTTTGACTAAGAATATAGACCACAATACACAACAGGGATGACTAATATTTACATTAATTAGCTGCCAGATTTCTTCATGCTTAGAGTCCAACATCCTTAAGTAAATGTAGGTGTGCAAAGTTTTATATCATGTCTACATAGCCAAGGCTACAGTAAAGGACAACCAAAACAAATGACAACAGTCCACCGATATCGGTCCTATAGTATCTCGTTTACCCCTTCAAATATCAAGGGCGTCCCATTGTTTTCAAGAAATCCTTGGTCTCTTACCACATATTTTTGTCTTATATAAGATGCAAAGTGTGCATACTACACACAAGTGAAGCATTTCAGTGCATTCCCCCTTAAATGGGGTAAATGGGACAAAGCCAGTATTGCACTAGAATTAAGTGGCAGCACAAATCAAAAATGACCACAATCTGCAAAATCATGTATATGTGCAAATCATCCCACAAAAGCACACAAAGAACATTGTGTTTAAGAAAAAAAGATGACTTACCTTTATTGCCATTTTACTGAAGATTATACACAACTATAAGGAACAATTTAAAACTACTTCAAATTTGAAATAAATAAAAATTTAAGATTCTACAGTTCACAAGAGGTAATGGGACTTAAGTAAACAAATGTTTAAATAAGTTGCTTTTAGTAATGCAAACTTTATTTACAAAACATTTACTTCATGCCATGCACGATGATTCTGGAACAGAATCATTGCTTTCAAGTTAATAAGAACGTCACAAAAGGAAAGCGAACAAACAGTACAGAAGAGTCCTAAATGATCAAAGAAAGACATTATATGACTAGTACTAAAACAGAAAGTGGACATGTTACAGTATACATACAGAATTCTGCACAGAGAACTGTACACTAAAATCCTAGAATGACAAATGTTTTAGTGGTTAAGAGGCCTAGAATATATACAAATAATTGTGCCACGATACTTAACAAATCATCCACATATTATACAATGAAGTTTTATACATGGGTGAAAGGGAAGGGATGGGATAAATAGCGACTAAGCAGTTGCTCTACTGGCGGTTGCTCTTTATCCTCTCCAGCCTCTTCTTGAGGTCGTCGAGATTGGTGGCAGGGGTGGAGGAGCGCGAGGGGCTGTGCGAGTGCGAATGCTCCTGGTGGTACTGCTCGCGTGACTCCTTAAGGTGGGACAGCTTGCTATGCAGCATGTCTGTGGAGGAAGCCACCGATGGCTTGGACAGCAAGGATGTTAGCGGGGGCCTGTCGTCCTCCTCCTGCTGCTGCTGTTGCTGAAGGGGCAAGGGAGGGGTCGGTTTAACCTCATCACAGGGGTGTGATGTGCATAACCAAAGCTGGACTAAAAAAAAAAATGGTATTCATTTTGCTTTGGGCCTTTCAAATCATATTATCAGTCATATCAGTAATGACTGCAGCAGTAATGAAGTTAAACACTCAAAAGTAGAACCTATTTAAGCATTGTAAATGGCGCAATACCTTTGTGTTGTTTTCCAGTCCATGACGTTGCCTTAATATTTTCAACCTCTCGTAGTACACAGCAGGCTTTAGCTCCTCCCCATTGCTATTGAGGGACACGGAGCTGGAATCCGACACGTTATCCGTGCCACGTGGGGGAATAACTAGGCGTTGCAGGAGGAGAGAAAGCAGTCAGTGTAATTACTACAGTCCTTTTCTGAAGCAAGATACTGTAATAGAGTAAAAGCAATACATAAATACTAACTCCTATAACAAGATTTAGAGAGTGGCAATGCTTGGGGACAAGGGTCAGTACCAGGGTTTGAAGTCTGGCTTCTGGACTTGCCCTCACGCTCAGATTCAATTATACGCAGGCCTCGCTCCACATAGCTCTGGAAAAACTGGGACGTGTTCCGGAGGAAAGGTTCAAGGTCTGCATCAGAGTACCTCTGCTTATACTCATAAAGTTCAGTGAGCCCCTGTTAAAAAAGAATAGGGGACATTTACCACTGATTGCCTCAAACCTGCCTGCACTGCACAGATGCTACAGAAAACACACATTACCTCCTTGGTGTTTTCCTTGGATCCAATCTTTTTGAAGATCTCAGACAGGATATCACTCACTTTCGCTTTAGACATCTTCTCATCCTAAACGTAAAGAAATTTTAGACTCTCCCTGAAGACAACTGGAAATCATAAGAGTTTAGGGCTGCACTGAACATACCGGCCGGATGGTTCCTTTCTCAGTTCCTCTATCAGACTTGAAGCCAGAGAGGCTGCTTGAGTGCTTCACCACTCGCCTCAGGTGCGACTCCAGCTCAGACTCATTCTTATTCTCAATCATGGACAAATGATCCAGGATCTGATTAAGCACAAATATATAAATATCCAAAGATGCCAAATTTTGTGCAAATCACAAACACCCAAATCACGAGGGGCGGCAGCTTCTTTCAAATATTATATGAAGTTATTTCCAGATACTATTCAACCAACTTCCCTATTCCATAAAAAAGCAATAAGTCATATGCAGGAAATCTGTCCTAATACCCATCCGCATGTAAATATATGATCAACAGCCCACTAAAGAAAGGGGAGAGAGATAAAGTACCTTGGCACCAGTGAGCCGACAGAGTGTGTGCAGCAATGTTTTGAGGGTCCTGTGAGGTACATCGCTCTTTAACTGCTTAAGCTTTTCCTTGGGGAACACCTTCATGAAGTTATGGACATCCAGCAGGATCCGATCCAAGTTGATGCTGCCAATGGTCTCTGGGAGGAACCGTATCATTCTCCACAAACACTGGGGAAATGTATATGGTGATAAGGAGATTCTAATGCAATGCAAATTGTTGAGATGTACAAACAGTTCATAAAAGCTGAAGCATACCTTCATGACCAGTTCAGAGAACTTTGGAGAGCCGGCTGCAGAAATAAGACTGTCTTGCAACAGCACAAGGAGAGCACTAGAAATCGATAGGAATTAGGTCAACTTTTAAATAAATAAATACATACATACAAACAAAACAAGCAAGTACCTGAATTTGATAGTCTGAAGGAAGAAACACAAACCTCAAAATATTAGTCTGGTCAGACTTCTCGAGAACACGGACTACTAGCAGGTTCACAGAGCGGATGAGTTGCTGGCCATCCTCAATGTCCTCTACCCGGGCATCCAGCATCAGCGTGATAAGTCCATGCATCAGATCCTTCAGCACGCCCATAGAGGCCTCTCGTGCCAAGCTCTCCATAGAGAACAGCTGAAAGGGTGCACAGAATACACTTCATATTCCCTGCTGCTGAATATTAATTTTAAACTGTCACTCAGAAAACTCGAGACCAACATATGGGAAGGCAACAAATGCATCAATGGCCCTAGCCTGGCTCAGCACTGCTGGTCAGATGGCCCCTGTGCACTCAAGCTTGTCGTCAGGAGTCCGAGTGGAGCGGTCTGCCACTGCAGAACCACCCCACCGGTAGGTGCAACTCATCACTCCAGACAGTGACAGCCAGGAAGGAGCCAGGCATGCATGCATGCATGCTTTTCACCAAAAACAGCATGAAGGGTCTGACCCCAACACTAAGTCACAATGCTGCAATTACTCAACATGAGCAGATTACACAGTTGGATTATATATTATAGGCTATTCTGGATGAGATGCCAGGGAGGAAATGGTGCAAACTGAGTGCAGATTTCAGATCACACTGACTCATGCAGGCAGTGAAGGTAATATACAGTCATTCCTAAGAGGAAAGAAGCAAGAAGACGGGACTAACTGAGAGCATGTTGCCTATTATGCAGCTGTACAGCTTGAAGATTTCCTTCTTGTCTAGCCGGTCATCAGCCATGTGTGTGTTGTAGATGAGTCGTAGCTGCATAAAGGTTGCAATCAGGAACTGATCAATGTGGCCTGACATGGCCTCTGCTTTGTCTTTTTGCCGCAGCACTTCATCAATCTGGATTTCGAGTAGAGAAGAGGGACAAAAATCAAACAAAACCGAACGGAGACAAAACAGAATAGAAGCTCAAAGCCGGGCAAAGGCATACCTGTGCAAGAGCCTGGATGCTAGTATTTATGTCCCCACTAGCCACTTGTGAGATGACAAAGTTGATGGTAGAAGCAGTGCTATTACGCAGGTCATCAAAGTGAGGAGACACCGCACGAATCCTGCAGACAAACACACAGGATTTAGACAGACCGATTTACTCAAAGCTGGCATTTTATGCCATAGCGCTATTGAATTCTCAAATCTGATTGGTTAGAAGGGTGTGGATTTTCTATAACCACACATAGCACCAGCCAGGCAAAAATCACAGATGTAAACCAGTAAAAAAAAATAATAAAAATAAAAAAAATAAATAAAAAGGCATAACAAATTAAAATAAATACAAAAACTACAGAGACCTGTGGTCAGCGATTTGATACCAAATTCATGATGTAATGGACTTGCAGTACAATCATTCTTTAAGGCCAGTTCTTACATATATGCAAATACATGCATATGATGCGACTCACAAGAATGCGGTTCATCTGCGGTCAAACGATTGCAGCACCAAGACTATGGCTCTTTAGCCACCAACCATGCTGGTTACGAATCTTGAGCAACACTTCTTTAATATTAGACATTATATAAAATGTTTATGAAGAAACAATGTGAAAATTCACGGTGCATCGGTTAAAGTTAATGGATGGCAATTTCGGTATATTATCAATATTCAAAATTATTTCAGTAATAACACTGGTGCTGCTAATCGAGATGACTGCACTGGGCAACCAGCCATTTCTGAAGTGGAGAACGAGGGTTTTTAGTCTGCTCATTCACCACTTGAGACCTAAAAGTACCAGCCGACGAAATGTTTATTTCAGTATTAAATCTAGTCTGTAGGTAGATCTTTTGTCTTCCGTATCACACAAAAGCCATTTAGCTAATCTAAGCCAGCCAGCTTGGCAAGTTTATCATTCTAAATAAAAGGAAAATTAGACTTTTTTCCCCCAACTTGAGTATTTTACTGGATTACTTTTCTAAATCTGGCGTGGTATATGTACTTTTACATGAGTTTGCAAACTGAGTACTTCACCCAGCAGTTTAGAAGATATGCACATTATGCAGGCTTGACAACAGAAGGATGAATGGTTCCTTTCAGAAATGCATTTACGGTCCTGTGTAACCTGCCTAAATGGAATTGTACACAAGTGCAGTTTCAATAAAAATCGATAAACAAAACTCTGGTTTTACCCAAAACACGGCTGAATACTAAGAGGTACATAAGTTAAAATAATGGATATGTACGCATCTGCATGCACATGACCCAAAAACATCATGACCACTTATGAACTAAATTGCTCTGAACGGCTGAGACATCAATTCAAAAAGACCTCCAAAGTTGCTTGATACCAAGAAGTCGTCAGCAGATCCTTTAAATCCCTGAAATTGCAAGGCTGAGACATGCTGTTCCAGCACATCTCAAATATGCTCAATAGGATTCAGACCTGGGGAATTTGGTGGTCAGGGCACCCTGAACTCTGCATCATGTGCACAAACCATTTCTGAACAGTTTGTACCGCGTGGCAGGGTGCATTATCCTGTTGACAGATGCCACCAGCTAGCTATCGGGAATATATGTCATCATGAATATAAATGGTCTGCGATGATGTCATGCCCAGAGTCATGCATCAAAATACCCTCCACAGGAATGCCCAGACCCAGGGTTTCCCAGCAGAACACTGCTCAGATCATCACACTCACTCCACCAACTTATCTTCTTCCTACAATGTGTCCTGGTGCCATCCATTACCCAGGAAAACAGTGCAAATGTACCTGCCTGTCCACATGATGTAAAAACAAGTCGCGCGGGGTCCGGAGCCTATCCTGGAAGCAATGGGCACGAGGCAGGGAACAACCCAGGATGGGGGGCCAGCCCATCACAGG
>JABJVP010000349.1:0-12097 GCA_026770825.1 Brienomyrus longianalis
ATATTGGCAAAGTTATGGTTGTTTAAGTGCACCATACCCTATTTACAATTTCTTACATTTATTGAATGAGGCGCAGGTTGCCCTCCGCCAATGCAGAGCGAAGTTGTTCTAAGTAGTCACAGTTTTTTCTGCAGCTCTAATTTTACTTACATTAGAACAAAAATCCGATTTCAGGCATATTAAATCTTCAATATCTCTGGTTCTATTAAGGATATATTGACAAATGAGGTATCATTTTTTTATGGTTTTTTAACCTCTTTCCATTAAAATAGGTGTGAAGTTAATCAAGACAATTTGGTGAAAAATTTCCAAGTCCCTATTTTCAAAGGTAAAGTGCAGGTTAATTTGTTTTACTGTATGTATTTTTACTTTATATTTTGTATTAATCACTTTTATATTCATTTTTTTGGGTTGTGGGACGAATCATCTGAGTTTCCATTATTTCTAAAGGGAAAATTCGCTTTGATATATGAGTGTTTTGAATTACAAGCACGTTTCCTGAACGAATTATGCTTGCAATCTGAGGTTTTACTATACTGTGTGTTTGTGGAAACAAGCCAAGAAAATGTGAGTGACAGAACTTCTTAGTAACTTTACAGAAAGAATGAGCACAAAGCTCATAATATGTAGGACTTGTGACACTGAAACCAGATTTTCCAGATTTGTAGTCCCTAAATGAACGTCAATACAATACGTCTTTATGGGAAACATCTGTAAGAAAAATGCCTTCCACTTGTGCACAGAAACCTCGGTTGTAACCTCACCACATTACAGCCCTGCCTCCACTGAGATCCTATCCAGGGTGTTCCCTTTATTGTTTACTATGCTGCCTTGTGAAGCCTTGTACTGTGCCTACTACCCTGTATTGAGGTTCAGAGATGGATGGATGGATGGATGAATGGATGTAATATTATATATAACACTATTTTCAAACCAGACGAACAATAAGAACAAAGTGAGTCTGCTAATAAGAGGATCTGAAACTAAGATGATCCCTCGGTCCAATTTGCCACAGAATCTTCAAAAACCCCTGTATTTGTATTATGTGCAGAATATGTATTACAGAAATACTAGTATAAAAACCTGTTTTTGCTAGATTAAATAGATTTAAATGCAGTTCTAAGGACTTCTTCCTGTTTGTAATCATGATAGCACTACAAAATGGAGACCAAATCCTGCTCCTGAAAGGTGGATGTGTGCCACAAGTTTTACAGCAGCTTAAAGGCAATAAACTTTTGTAAATGTCACTAATAGGCCACATTTGTGTTGTTCAATTTCATTCTACCCAAATCTGAAAACATGAAACTGAACAGAGGGAGGCGTAAAGATTATTGATCCCCTGTAGGGAAATTAAGTATCAATTATCAATTACACACTCACCTTGGTCTGCTCCTGAACAGCACACACTCACCTTGGTCTGCTCTGAGGGTCCTTGAAGCCAAACCAGCCTTTGTGTTTCTGCTCCGGTGGTGCACCTTGATCCTTGCAAGCCTTGGTACGGTCTGAGTCTTCCCCTCCACGAGGGAGGTTATTCTTATGCTTTGTGTCATTTCCAGCTGATTCTCCTACTGCAGAAATCATGGGTATGGCCACCTGCACAGGTCGGCTTTCCGATTGGTCCTTGTCAGCCTTCCCAAACATATGTACTTTTTCCTCTATCGCTGAGTTATCAAAAGACCGGTGCCGGCCTTCACTGGTGCAGATATTTTGGGGATCTTCACTCCGGCGAGTGATGTTTTGCAAGGAGCGGGAGAGTGGCATGCATTTTTGCAGCAACTCCAAAGAGGTGGCCTGGGTATCTGAGCCTCCAGAAACTAGGGAGTCAGCAGCATAGACATGGCTGCCATTGATGCACAGTGAGGACTGTGACCGCAAGCCACTCTGGCACTTGGTGAAAGGCTGAGGCATGACAATAGTAATCTGACTGGTCTCATCACTGAAGGCCCGCTTGTGGGCCATGAGCTCTGGCAAAGGACTGACGGCGTGTTCTGAGGAGAAAAGGAAGAATCCTTAGGTGCAAAACCTGGAATTTGAAACAATGTATTTTTTCTTAACTCACAATGACTTAAATAACTTACAAAACGGTGTACTTTATACTTAATTACAGACTATTTCTCCATTTGGTCTCTTAAAAACCAGTAGACAATGGAGTCCAAAAAAAATCAACCTTAAAATAAGCAAATAAATAAAAATGTCAAAGAAGCAGCAAATATTGAGCGAAATACTTCTCAAATAAGTCATGAAAGTTGAAACACTATTCCCCTGATAAATCATACTGATAAAAAAAAAAACCTAATAACTAGCAAATAAGTCGTTAAACGACCTCTGCTAAGTGTCATCCATTTATATTACATAAAAACAACAATTCTGATATAATCACACAGACAAAACATTTCATTACTAACAGACTTAATAACATGCACCATATAGCAGAAAATTTGGAGACCAATATACAAAAAAATACTTTTGGTATGTTACTCATGTTCTGAAATAATCATTAATGAAAGAGTATTGGTAATAATAACTAATGAATGGTAAAGTCTGATTCTTACTTTTTGTTTGTGTTTATTATTACAAGTTATTTCAGTCCCAGGGTTAACTGAAACTGCAAAAATCCTTCAGTAAAATCATTGCATAAAATAGTTATTTCTCATTGACTCACAGATGACTTCAGATTTATTCATGGATTACTGCAATCCTACAAGCATTCAGTGAGACTGTGTCTGTTCAAGACAGCCAACATGTAATCCCTTTCAGACTGCTGCACTGTTGCCCTGAACATCCGTTTACTAATCTCGGATCAGATACAATTCCTGAGCCGTCAAACAAGTTATATCGATGTGTATTTTGTATCTGGATGAACAGAGAACTTTTTTGATAAAAAAATTTGCATAAAATAATTGTTAATATGCAAAAAAAATCCATTGAATTACTGTTTATAGTGAGATAAACAGATATACTTCATGAAAATATATATTCATAAGCACAAAGCACATCGTGCATATAAAATCCATTAATTTTTCTCTTATGCTGATGATTGTAAATAGTCAGCAAATACCTACATTGTTAGTAAGCTAAGCTTAGACTTAAATGAAACAGAATATAGGCAAGTCAGCTTGCAGGTCTTGCCTTGCATTTGGCCAAATTTTTCACTCGGACACTTCTGACTCAAAAAATCTTGTTGAGTCTCTCCAGCAAAAGTCTACAGTCCCTCTGCAGCTTTAGAGCCGCCCGATTTCTTATATTAGCTTCAGTGTTTTCTAGCATTTTGCTAAGTGATATGATTAAATTCCATCACAATACATTTATCCAAACTAAACTACGATAGTACAATGAAAATATTTTTACAAGCCTACCTTACAAACTCTCCCCGCAATTCCAAAAAACACGACACAGTAAAATTCCCTACAATACAAGTGTCCGGGTTCCCCATAATACATTTCCCTGGCCGACTACCTTACTACTGCCAATAAAATGTGCCGAGCAGGGAGGCTAGCGACCCAAAAAGAAAAAGAAAAACTATGAAAACTTTATAATATCGTACAATGCTGTGTCCCACAGTTTGAGAAGAGCCACTGACCTGTCCAATGTTCCTGGGAAGTTTGCAAAAAGATCCACAGAATATGTTTAGTTGACATTCTCCCCTTTATGAACCTCACACTTCATTTGATCTGTATTGCACATCTATTGCACATCACTATTTGTTTCAGTATACTGTAGCTTTCCTTATTTATGGAATTCATTACATTGTTATTTTTAGGGCCCTATATTATACCCAGTGCATAGTGGCACCAGGTGTGATGCAAGTATTAGTCAGATGTCGTTGTCCCATCTGAGCTCCTATGGGAGTGTCGGCCTTAAAATGATATGGAATTAGGTACATTGTTGGCACGTTGCTTTTTTGAGGCAGTGATTGTGATTCTGACCAACCAAAACATGGTTAAACGTCAATGCTGCAGTACTTCACTGGTTTAAAGTGCGTTATCAAAATAGTTCCATGCCCCTAGAATGGCATGTGAACACCTCACATACACTGTTTACACACACAAGACGGCATGGCAGTGCAAAAACATGTAGAAGAAAAAGACTACAATATGAAAGATAATTAATCTGTACATCAAAATATTTGAAGAAATATATGTGTAGGGTTCTTCTGGGCAGGATGACCCAACAACACTGGTGTGTATAGAATGATGAAAAAAGATGGTTTGTTTGTGTGTATTCTTTTCTAGTACCTGGGAAATCCACAATTGTAATCGCAATCTGTCAAGGTGGAAGCAAACCTGTCATTTAAAGGGATCGGAAGATAACATTTTTATTGGTTTATAGCATGTTACACACTTAACACACTCATGACTAAACACAACCTTTTTGGACCATGCACCTGACACTGCAACTATTATTCTGCCATTAAACTAGCAGAAGTGGGTTGGCAATACCCTGAAATAACTTGCACCGTGTGCTTCAGATTATGAGCGTTAGAGTTATCCTTTTCACAATGTTAAGCGTGTTAATAAACTCAGCCTTCTCTTTGCTGTCACTAACTGCTGTTGCTTCAATAGTGGTGCAGTTTGTCTCAAAATTTAAACAGATCCAGATCTTCATCCTTACAACATATTAGTTAAGGTTTTTTTGGAAGCTATTACACTCCAACAATTTTTATGTAATAGCTATTATAATTATAGGTGCACCGATCCAATATTCAGGATCGGCGCCAATCCATACCTTTTATATGGATCGGCTATCAGTCATATGTGACTAATCCACGCTCGATACTTACTTATTTAGTTTTCGTCAGTCTGTAAAAAATATAGCTAATATTTCTTGGTAAATCGATTTGTACAATCAACCACACGACAGCTCTTTCTCGTTATATATGGCTTTTTTTCTTCACCGTTCAAGCCGAACGTTAACGCTGCCACTCAGTTTTTTGGTACTCAGTTCCTCCTGCTGTGATGTCATGCACATACCCTTTGCAGTACAAGGGGCATAAGAATATCAGTTAAGAGGATGATGACCTGGAAATACTTTATGCATTTAACGATTAGTGGCACAGTGATTTGCAATCTTTGTAAAAAAATAAAAAAAAAATTAAGAGGTGGAAGTAATGTTCAATGGAAAATCCCACTAAACAAATTGCACAGGATTATGCAAGACAACGCCAATAATATGAAAAAAAGCAATGGCTGGTTTGGGAGTCACTAACTCGATGTCTTTTGCGCACTTGCTACAGCTAATGATACAACATGGGCTACAATCACTATAAAGTTGCTGTTGCTAGTGCGAGAAAAACTGTGGGGCATTTTAAGCATTCGTCACTTGCGTATACTCTACTGGAACATATTAAAATTGAACTACAAATATCTCAAAAATGCGTAACACAAGATGGAACAGTACGTTATGTATGTTTCTAATGGCCTAATTAAAGATTTTTTGAGGTATATTTGTTAATTTGTATTTACCAGTTTAACATATTAATATTAATATACATTAAATATAAGTATTTATATACGATATACTTATATTAAAATATAATAAAATATTTTATTTTTTTCTAAAATGTAAAATAGAATAAAATAAAATAATAGGAAAAAGAGCTCTCTGCTATCGGAATCTGTATCGTATTGGCAGTTATCAGAATCAGATAGAAACTGAAAAATGTGGACTGGTTCATCTCATATTATACTGAGAATAAAATAATTACTTTCTCTGCATCTTATGTCAAAATAACCTCAGTCACAATGATCATATTTAAAAGGGCAAAAGTGATAAATAATATTGTGAAGAAACCAAGTAAGCCCTGAACTTCACACCCCCTCAGTACTCCCACAATATCAGTAAGATCATGTGAAGGAAACATGAAATCTCCTGTGCAGTCGAAGCCAATATTAATAAATTATTGTGCATAATGGCCACTCAAGCGTGTTCACTGAATTAACCTCACCACAGCGGAAGTGTTAAATATATGAATAAGTATATCATTTATATTATAATAAATTGTATCATATATTACAAGATAATTGCCAGAAAATCTTGGAATTAGTTGACAATTGAGTCAGCAAAACTAGCATTAAACAGACACACACACACACACACACACACACACACCAATGTAATATTTCTCCAACCTTAAATAATTTTTACTTTTATTTCCTGAGTGAATCTTACCAGGGCTGTAGTCAGCAGTCAAGTTGCTGCTACTGCTGGGGGAGTTTGAGATGTCTGACACAACAACGCTTATGCCTGCAGTGGGGCTCAAACTGCCACCCCGTGAAGATGACTCACTGGTCTCCGAACCAAGGGATGTGCTAGACCGAGTGTCAGACGACTTGCGGAGTTTTCCGCTGAGGAAAAAGTTTCTCATCTTGCTCCGTCGTCCTTCACCTCCCTCGTCGTCTTCGTAGTCTTCCTCCCCGCCACCGTCACTTGGCAGTCTCTTCCGTGTATGGGGCAGGATCTGAAAACCTCCTGGCACGATGGCAGAAGATGATTCCATATCCCCTCTTTTTTTGCCTTTCATGCGATCCTTCAGCTTATCAAAAGGAGACCGTGGTTTATCTTTTGCAGAGAGGTCATACATGCTCGCAGTCAAGTTATTGCGTGTGAACTGTACGGTGACCTGCACTTCGCCTCGATCCTTCTCCTTTTTTCCAGATTTAGAATGAAGCTTGTACCACCTGGAGTGACAGATCAGAAGAATAACAGAGCATTAGTTACGTAGTTTAAACAAACTTCCTGGGTGCCCCGTGCCTTATGCGCGGTGCTTGCAGGGACCCTGTACTGGACAAGCAGCATGGAAGGTACATAGATAACCATCTAATAATCGGCACTACAAAAAAATGGTTGAAAGGCTTTTGAAGTAGTGCTGTACACATCAAGTACATAAGCCGAGGAAAAACAGTCACATTTCAAAAAGCAAAACAGTTCACATTTTACTTTGGTCATGTTTGTTGAAATATGTTATACAGCTCTGGAAGAAAAATAAGAGACCACAGCACAATATTTTGTTTCACTCATTTATGGGTTTGCGTCTGTGAATAATACAGTCAAAGTAAAAAGTATCTGAACCCCTTGGAATTTTCTATATTATTACTATACTATAGATTTTCAGAGAATATTTGACCATATTGTATAAATCATTCAAATTGTGAAACTGAAGGTTCGAAAAAGTAAGTGAACCCCAAGCTAATGACTTTTTTAAAAGCTCATTGCAGTCAGAATTTAGCGCACCTGGAGTTGGGAAACGAGTTCAGGGGTGTGGCCTAGAATGACTTTGGTTGATAAAAACCGAAACTGAAAAGGTTGAGTTTGGGTTTTGACAAGAAGCATATCCAGATGGGAATCATGCCTGGCACAAAAGAGCTGAAGACCTACGATCAAAAATTGTTATGTTACATAAGACTGGAAAGGGTTACAAAGTCATCTCAAAGATTTTGCATATTCATTAGTCTACTGTTAGGCAAACTGTCTATAAATGGAGACAATTTGGTACCGTGGCTACTCTGCCTAGAAGTGGGCGCCCTGCCAAGATGAGCACAACGCAAAGTCATCTTTGAGGTAAAGAAGAAGAGTAGAGTGACAGCGAAAGACTTGAAGTCATCAGAACTGTGTAACATCTGTGCTCATGAATCAACAATATGCAAAACACTGAACAAGAAAGGAGTCCATGGCAGGACACCAAGAAGGAAGCCACTGCTGTCAAAAAGGAACAGTTCTGCATGCCAGAAGTTTGTGAAGGAGCACTTGGACACTCCACAACGATACTGGGAAAATGTTTTGTGGAGTGATGAAACTGAAACTGAACTATTTGGGAGGAACAAGCAGAACTTCATATGGCGTGATTTTAGGTCACTGCATATCAACATGAAAACATCATCCCTACAGTAAAGAATGGTGGAGGGAACATCATGACGTGTTTCCAACAGCATACGCGCGTTCAGTATAAGTATTATAAGTAATTCCTTATCAGCACATCAAAGAGAAAGCCTGCCAGATTACATTAAAAAGTAGATGTGAAATAGACCCACATTTGCCTTCAGAACTGTTTCAAAGGCAGACCAATTGTGCATTCAGACAATATTTTTTGCAGCAACAGTAGTGCTGAGCTGTTATTTTTGCACTTGTGGTCTTCCTGTTAGCGTTAACAAGTCTGCCATTCCCCCCGACCTCACTCATTAAGTACTTTCAGCTACAGAACTCCACTTGACTGAATGTTTTTTGTTTACCATTTACTGTAGTGCAATAGAATGAAGAATGGTATTCTGAGGAGGTTAGCTGTTACAGTGGTGCTGGACCCACCAAGCCTAAATGTAACAGTCACATGGTGTTTAGAATTTGAAAAGATGTACTGTTTGTAAAAAAAAATTTATGCTACCTCTCCAAAACTTACAAAATGTTAAGTTACTGATCTCATTTTTAAAAATGGAAGAATTCATAATGTTCCACAAAAGTTGGTGGTGTAAAAATCTGGTAGTGTAAAATGTCAGAGTTCTTTCAACTGTTTTATTGTAGCTTCTCTTCTAATTAATTTACTTCAGTAGATATCAGCTGTACTATGATAATGAGGTTTAGATGATAATATAAGTAAAATATCTTTACTGAAAGACTGTAGCTTAGAACAGATGGCAGCCACTCTCTCAGGGTAAAGTTGAAACTAGTCTTTCATGGCTTAATGGAGAACGTACTTATCAGTTCCACAGTTGCACAAAAAATCCCCACTGGGAAAAATGCATAAGCTGGTATAGTTTGATAAGTCGTATGTATGTATTTTTTTTTTTGTTTTACATGCCTGCTGTCGCTCAGCTCAGCGTAATAAATTAGAATACATGAAAGAAGAAAAAGCATACATGGTAGTAAGAAAAACATTGTGAATCCTATTAATGAGGATTAAAAAAAATATTCACAAAAATATTGCAATTTATAAGAACAACTGTTATAAAAACATCCAAAGTATTATATGGTTGAAGCACATATTTAGCGGCAATTTATTAATAATAACTGTTTATTATAACTTTATTGATCCCTGTGGTAAAATTCTCCTTCACCTCCCCCATCTTACTCTCTGTAGGTGAAAGCAAGCTGGCTACAAGGGGCAGCCCCCCGTTGAGGCACTCAGGGAGGTGGGGGTTAAGGGCCTCGCTCAAGGACCCGCAGACCTGCTAAGGCCAGGCTTGAAGCAGCGACCTTCCAGTCACAGGCACAGAGGCTTAGCCCACTGAGCCATACGCCGAATCATATTTACAAACAGAAGGGACTTAGCAATATGTCTATTTCCTTTGGTATGCTGCCTGCCATCCATCCACTAATCCATCCATTCATCCACCTATTCCAGGAGCCTAAAGCCTATCCCAGGCAGCATAAAGCACAAGGCAGGAGTCATTGGAATACATGCAGACAATCAGTACATGAAGAAATACCTAAGAGTGATAGATAGAGGGATTCAAAATGTGGTTTTTCCACCGTCAAGATAGTGAAATGGATTTAGACACACCCATGAATGTTAGATGCGCTTTATGTTAGATCGTCAAAATAGACGCAGTACATCATGGACTCTATCAGGACTAAATAAGGTTGACTTTTGTTTTTAATTGGCACATATGGAGTATGAATATCAATTATTTGTTTGTTTTGATTGACTGACATATATTTTTTCAAGTGTAATCAAGTACTTTATATCAGAATTTGGTTTTATTTAAAATGAAAAGGTGTTTTCCTCTGAGAAACATGACTTATGCAGGTTTCTTGTTTTGGATAAAGACTGATAATGCAGACTTTCACAGAGAAAAATGCTAATTAGGACCACTGGTGCAGAAAACATTTATACACATTATTTAACTTTTTGGCAGTCTTGTGGACTGTGCCATCCAGTCTATAGAGGACAGATTCCGGCCCTTTAGAGATATGAGAGAAATTTGGAGATGTTTTGAAATTTGAAAGATCAGTGTGAGCTTTGGGTGAAAACTCTAACTTGTGGAGGAGTGTCACATGTGGACTAGGGTGACTTAGTAATTGAAATCCAAAGTCATCCAAAACTCCCACACCCAGAGATGAGCTCATTAGAGCTCTTGAATTTATCAAAATGACATTTATCTGAATCTGAGGGTAGCTCAACACATTTCCAGTACTCTCACTGTGATCATCACATGAACAGAGCTTTCCAAAGCTCAAGTTAATTAAAACTTATTTATGGTCCATAACGGCGTAGGAACGACCACATGGATTGGCTATCATCAGTATTAACAATGAAGTTACACAAGACTTTGCATCCAAAGTTTTAGAGTAAAAATGAAGAGGACCTGTGAAGGACCTGGGGCAGGTCAGAAGAGAAACTCGGGCAGAGCAGGCAGGTCTCAAGAGAAACTTGTTGAAGCTTTGATCTATTCTAACATTATCTAAATATTTTGTGTATGTAAGCTAGTTCCAATTAAATTTACACTTTTATACAAAGGATTTCTTTTGATTTATCTGCTCATCTTTAAATATTTATAGTTTTATTCGCACTTCATTTTTTGTAAAGCTCATTCGTTTGTTCACTCATCGTTTATTCGCTAAATTGTTCAACTTATTCTGTGTTAACTTCTCATCTCATTTTGCACTGAATAAATTCTGTATTGAGCCATACTGTACAGTATGTGGATTATTATCGTTTTCAGTACTACACATTTCACGAGCTTCTAGTCAAGTCAACAGTTTTCTGTAGTATTTCTAATGTGACTTTACACGTGATTAATGCATATAAAAACATGTAAATACTGCTGCTGACAGTGGCTGATAAAGGCTAGGAGCAGCAATGCTTATCTGCTTCAGTTTAATCAGTTTGCCAAAGGTGGGGTGTCTATTAAATAAATATAATATATACTAACATAGGATATAATGTATAATATACTTTGTCATTCCTGAAGATAAATGAACAAAAACTGGAAAAAAAGGGAAGTCTGTATTTAAGAAATTATTGTCAACAATTTAGTATAACAAAATGCAGGAAGTCTAATCTGGCACTTATGAAGACAATGAGGTCGGACTTCTGACTTTCATAGGATGCTATAGACAGTGTTGGGGAGTAGCTAACTACAATTAGCAATGCTACTAACTTAACTACATTTTTCAGTAGCATACCAGTAGTGCAGCTACTTTTAAAACGCTGTAGCTTTTCCGGTAACCTTTTTCTTAATATATAAATAGTGATGTAGTGTGGTAAAAAACACTGCTAAGTAAAAGAAAAAATACAGGTCATTCTCAGCTTGTGACCATGGCGATTCATGATCGATTGGCTTTACGACTGTTCCAGTCCAAAACTGGTGATAAAAAGTTTATAACAATAATGAACTAAGAAAATGGTGATAGAGGTTAAAAATTCCAAACAATATGACTTAAAGGTGATATTGTTTTATTATACAGTATACTATATGCCTACATATGATACATTTTCCATATAAAATAAAGGGCTGACTAACTGACCAGTCAGTTGGAACAGATTGCGGTTTTATGTCCACGATGAGCAGTTAGTTTTCTTTCTGTTTTTCTTTGTTATTTATAAGCTCGGTCAGACTTTATGAAACTAATGTTATGTATATATTTATTTGTCATTTGTCAAGCAATAATAAAGCCAGAAAAAAATCGAATTTTCAGCTACCAGGTGTTTCTGATTGGTGTTTTTGCTTGAATACTCTGGGGATAGATGTTAAGGGTCGAAAAATACTTCATAGCAAATAATTCTTTAGACACTTTCATTACAATGCATAGGAGCACTTCAGTTCTTGGACAGATTATTAAAAACTATTTTTTTGTTGTAACCCTTTTAATTTTCACACAGAAATTGTAAAATATTCTTGGTTTACACCAAATACAGAAACTTTTATGAGGGTTAATTATGATTTGACATTACATTGTTAAAAAATGGATTTTAGTTTCAACTTTTAACATCATGTTTCATGTTTTTTTATTAATTTGCTTTGAGAGTATCCATCCATCCATTTTCCAAACTGCTCATCCTACTGGGTTGTGGGGGGTCTGGAGCCTAATCCAGAAGCAATGGGCACGAGGCAGGGAACAACCCAGGATGGGGGGCCAGCCCATCGCAGGGCACACTCACACACCA
>JABJVP010000350.1:0-12096 GCA_026770825.1 Brienomyrus longianalis
ACATGAGGGGTCTATACAGAGCTTATAGAGCCCCTCATGGTAAAGCAAACATGTTTGGCACAGCAGTGCATTCAGACAATGATTCTGCTTGCTAAAGCTGCCGGACAGGACAAAGGGGAAAAAAAAAAACATTGTAATTTGGTCAAGTGGCAAAGCTACACTGCTTGGGCTTTGTTTCAGAAACATGCAGCTGCATTCTGACATTTGTATTAGCAGCAATACTTTTAGTAGTGACACTATATTTTACATATTACATCTGAGGTTTAGTGTGTTTAAACAGTGTCAATTGATATGTGTATTTATGCAAATATGTTGTCAATAGTTAGTGTCTCAACCATGTAATGTTTGCAGTTGAATGTGTGTGTTTTTGTTAGCCTGCAACTGTGAGTGTGATTCTCCTGTAAACTGTATGTACCACTGCTGCACTACAGACATGTCTTATTTAACAGCCTACCTCTTTAAAATCCCCCCAGACATACAACCAGCTCTCTGACCAGTCGGTATTGTACACTGTATGAGAACATTGGTTGTGTAAACAGCAGTGTGGTGTATCAACATCAAACGTTTCATCTTGCATCATCCTTTCTTGTCTCAGTCTCCTTCTCGCAGTTACGCAGTATTCATTACACTGGTGTTTGCAATCTCCAAGGCTACATACAGTGAAAAAATTAAGACACCCCATTAAATATTTAGTTCTTTATTAAGAAATATCAAGATATCAATATTAAAACTTCTTTCAAATTATATCTGTAGATAAAGGTAATTGCATCACTAATGCAAAAACAAGAAATAAATTCACTTATTTAACAAAAGAAATGAACTAAGATGCAAATTTCCATAAGGATACCTTATGTCCTAATAGCCAATATTTCCCTCATTGGCTGAAATAACCTCAATGAGACTTTTTCTATAACCATTTATTAATCTCTGGCTGGCAGAAAGTTTCCCCACTCTTCAATGCCAAATTCCTTAAGCTGTGTCATGTTTGAAGGGTGTCTTGCATGCACAGGTTTATCCTGTGTTTTGCTGTCAGGAATAAAGATCATCCCTCTTGTACAGATCTGCGTCAGTGTCTATTTTTGGTACTCCAATCAGAAGATCTTGCCATATAGGATGGAACCAGCGGATCAGGGAAGTACCCAGCATCTTGTGGATGCCCTGGGAAAGCAGGGAATTCCTTCTCGGACATCTGCAAAACAAGCTGGCTGCTATCGGAGAATCCCTGGAGTCTTTCCATGCCAGCCTGATGGTTTACTACCAAGCTGCCGTGCTGCCTGCTCTTCTCATCCGGTCAGTGAACCTCGGCTGTTGTCTCCAGGGCAGTACAACAGGCATCCTGGGTTATTTCATGCGATTCGTATTTGATCACTCCAAGTTCGGTAGGGAAGACGCATGTGAATTACTACTACTACGGTAAGGCAATCATTCGGTCTCCAAATACTCTGTTCAATTCCAGACATTAACAATGTCCTGTGTCTGGGGGCAAATGGCTCAATTCAACACGTTTTATTAGGGGCTCTCAGAGCAAATTATGGATGAGCTGGCAACCCAAGAGCTACCAGAAGAATTGGAGGATTTGAGCAGCCTTGCAATCTGAATAGATAATCGCATCTGCATGTGGATGTCCTCCTGGGCATACTTGGGAGTATGGGGCATTTTATTGCTGCCTGCCTGTTAACAGGGGGTGCCCGCCAGTGATGAGGAGGGCACCGGTGGATGTGGCAACGGTTTCACCCTCATCCCCCAGCAGAACCTTCTTCCTGGCAGTGGTACCCTGGGGGTCACATCATCAGTCCCTGGCTGCGCTGAAGACAACTTTATTGATGCCACCCCTGTGAAACAGTGAGGAATTTTCACTTCTCCAGCAGATATGCCCTTAGTGGTTTAAGCAGAGACAGAATGGCTACAATGACCCACACCACTGTTCCGGTACGCCTTTGACTTTTGGATAATCACGTTGAGATCATCTTACCATTTGTTATTGACTCTCCCTAGGCACCTTTGGTCCTGGGGCATTCATGGTTCCTGAAGCATAACCCGCATACCGACTGGGAGAAGGGACAGATCAATGCTTGGGGGCACAGTGTACCTCACAGTGTCTCCCACTCCAGAGGAGATACCTGACCTGTCCTACAGAATATTGGGATCTGGAAAAAGTGTTCACTAAGTCCTGGACCTCTTCTCTCCCACCGAATCATCCTTTCGATTGTTCAATAGACTTCACTCAAACCTCCACTCCACCCTGGTATCAATTATAGGGCTCTAAATGAGATCACGATTAAGAACCATTATTCCCTGCCTTTGTTATCATGTTAACTTGACCAGTTATAATGAGCCACAATCTTCACCATGCTGGATCTTCAAAACACCTACCATTTGGTCCAGATCTGGGAGGATGACGAATGGAAGACCAGCTTGAACACACCCACAGGACACTTTGAGTATCTTGTGATGTCCTTTAACCTTACAAACCCTCCAACGTGTGTTCCAGAATTTGCTTAACAATGTTCTATGAGACATGATCAATAAATTTGTTTTTGTTTATTTCGAAAATATCTTGATTTTCTCACGAAATTAACAGGGCTACGTGCAACATGTTTGCGAGGTACTCCAGAATAAGATGTATGTTAAGGCAGAGAAGTGTGATCTTCTTTTTGGGATTCGTCCTTTCTGAGGGATCAGTGCAAATGGATTCTGCCAAGGTAAGGCCTGTCATTGACTAGCCAGTACTGAGATCATGGAAGGACCCGCAATGCTTCTTGGGGCTTGCAAACTTCTACTGGCGTTTTGTACAGGGGTCCAGCATGGTCACTGCCCCATTAACTGCTCTCACCTCTTCTAAGGTTGCATTTTGGAGCTATGGAAGCACTTCACTATTGCACCCATTTCACAACTCCCTGACCGATTGATACAGTTCCTCGTTGAAGTTGATGCCTCCTGGATGGAGGTAGGAGTCATCTGGTCTCAATGTTAGAAGATGGATGACAAGATCCACCAGTGTGCCTTCTTTTCCAGAGTGTTAAGTCGAGTGGAAAAAACGATGACATTGGGAAACCATTTTTGGTTTGAAGCTCCTGGCACACAGGTTTTTGTGCTGCGTATAGGAGCTGCATTTATGTTGGCAGACTCTTTGGCAGAGCCAAGCAGTGTTGTGATGGAACCCTCACCCACTAACAAGTTCATGACCTCTACATGTACAGTACTGTGCGGTGGAGGGCACCCAATGCTGATCTCTGGTGGATATATGGTCCACCATCACACTCACATGCCCAGGTGTCCTCCCACACACCGACCAGCCAGAACCGGTGGGGTGGAAAGCGATGGATGTCCAGTTCATTTCATCACCAGCATATGTGTGGCAATGAAAGGAATGCGATGGCTCAGCATCACGCTAGTGGGATGGACCATGGAGTAGGAAGTGAGACTGGCTGGCATCTGTGACCCTTGCATCATCTGGCTGGAGTTGATGCCACCTTGGTGCTCACACAAATGTGTCTAGAACCACAGTCTACCTTGGTGCAGATCCAATGACCCTCCAGAAAGATACCAACCACAAGCAGAGCCAATGAACATGGCAGTGAACAGTGACAACAGGGACTATCTTGACCCCAACTGCTTTAGGATTTCCCGACATGCAATCAACCCCCCCAATGTAGCACAAAAGTGATGACAAGGTGGCACAGCCCTCATGTGATATGGTGCAAGCAGTTAGCGAAATGTGGCAGTGGACCAGCATGGGTCTGAGGCCAGAGCAGTGGCACCAGTTAAGGACACTGCTAGATGGATGCATGGATATCTTCACGACCTCAGACAAGGAGTGGATTACTGTGGTTCAGCTCCTTAGACTTCCAAAGTGGTTATTAGCAGGTCAGATTGGCTCTGGATGCCTGACTGAAGACTGCATTAACTGTAGGTCAGGGTCTATGGCACTTCTGAGTCATGCTTTTTGGGGTGTGTAAAGCCCCTGCTGCCTTAATGGAGAGAGCCTTTGCCCACATGCCATGGACCCAATGTGTGAATTATCTGGACGATCTGCCCAACTACATCATCAATAATAACACAGGAGAATAAAAACTACGTACTAAAAAACGTACTAAAACAAAAACACTGTAGTATAAGGTAAAATATCTTTAGAGCAAAATCAAATAAACAGACAGTGGGCATAAACAAATTGAAAAGTGTTTGTTGACTACCATTGTTTCTTCAAAAACGCTTTCAGTTTGATTTTCTTGTGTACACCATGTCTGGATTGTCATGGTACAGCATCCAGCAGTAGTCGGCCATCATGCTTTCATTCCAGAAACCTTGGTATCGATGCTCCATTGACTGAATGTCTTGATGAAAACATTCGCCTTGCTCATCACTCACCATACCAAGATTCTCTGGAAAGAACTCTAAATGGGAGTGCAAGAAGTGTATCTTCAATGACATTCGACAGCCCAGTTTCTGGTATGAATCAAGCAGATTCTGAACTCCTTCCTGCTGGAGACTTGTGGTTTCCCAGAAAGTTTTTGCACAGCCACTTGAATGCATCCCAAGCTTCTAGCTCAGATGCTGAGAGCAATTTCCTAAAACCTTCAAGCTGCAAAACAGACTTGATCTGTGGACCTATAAATATCCCTTTCTTAAGTTTTGCAGCGCTTATGTTTGGGAACGTCTCAGCCAGACATTGACAACCTTGTCACTTCTCCTCGCCGCCCAGCTGCCCCCCAGATCGCTGTCTCAGAGTGGTATGATGGCAACCCGGAGTATTGCAAGGGGTTCCTCATGCAGTGTGGAATGTATGTGGAGGAACATCCGAGATGTTTGGGGATCCCGCAGCAGAGGTTCGGTTTGTGATCTCTCTCTTGACAGGGAGAGCCCGGGATTGGGCTACCGCCCTTTGGGCAGACCAAAGCCCCTTATTACACTCTGCTCAGGACTTCCATCAGGCACTCCTTGAGGTGCTCGATCACCCCACGGTTGGAAGAGACCTGGGGGATCGGTTATTGGATTGCCAACAGGGAGCCTGGTCCGCAGTGGAGTTCTCTCTAGAATTCTGGACCATCGCTGCTGGGCTTCGGTGGACAGAGGATTGCCTGTGCACAATCTTTCACCAGCTACTAAACCAAGAGCTGCAGGAGGAGCTTGCATCTCGTGGGGAGTCAGGCACCTTTGTCGAGTTCGTCCGGCTTGCTGTCTGCCTGGACAACACAATCCAGCAGCCACCATTCGCAAGCTGCACCCAGAGCACTATCTTCACCTGCCCATGCAGCTAGGAAGATCCCTGTCGTCCATCAGCGAGAGACACAGATGAGCCCAGGGAGGGCTGTGCTTGTACTGCGGGGAGTCCAGCCACGCCCTGTGCAGCTGTCCCGTCCGACCGGAGCAAGAGGTGCCCAGTCTGCTGGTAGGTGTATCTGCTTTCTGTGCTGCCACGCACACCCAACTAACCGTACCGGTGGTAATGAGAAGTGGGGGCCTCTCCACTGATCGATAGTATCTGGTCGATTGGGTGGATGGTAGTCCCGAAGAGTGCTCCTGGATCCCGGCCTGGGACGTTGAGGACCCTTCCCTCAAAGCTGAGTTCCACCAGGCTCACCCCTCCAAAACGGGGCCCCGGCCGTGGGGTCAACCTCGCCAGCGGCAACAGCCTCCTAGAGGCGACTGTTGGGGCGGGGGGGGGGGTACTGTCACGCCCTCTGGGCGTAGATCGGTGGAAGCAACCAATTTTGGCTTCATATACAGTACTATAAAGAAGGGACGCACGCAACACCAGTCGCATTAGTTTGCTAATGTTCCATTGCAGTACCAAGCGTTTTCTTGTCTCGTGTCAATCCCTCATTCCTAACCTCATCCGTCTGCCTTTTGTGTGCTCCTCACCCTGCCTGCCTTCCTTCCCCAGACTAACCCTCGTTCCTGAACCTCCCGTCCTGCCCTTCCTTCCAGCCCCTGGACCTCTCCTCTTCCCTTACCCTCGTGTCAGTGTCCCGTGCTTGTCCGTAGGACTGACCACCCCGGCTACCGACCCCAGCGATTGTCCACCCGTCTCCTCGCCTTGCCCCGTGAAAGACCCTTGCTTGCCCGATCTAATAAAGATCATTCTGTCCCGCATGTCTGGGTCCATGCTTCCCTCCAGGGTTTCGCCTGACAATGGGCTGGTGGGGCAGTTAAATCACACTCTTGCCATGAAGATTGCCATCCAGGTCCCCCACCACCCGTGTCACCGGGACAACCACCTGTCTCTGGTCCTGTGGATATACTGAGTGGCAATGCAGGAGAGCACTCGGTACATGCCAGTTGTGCTGATGTTTGGGAGGAAGCAGCACATGCCAGTAGACTTGGTGTTCAGGCTACCCCTGGAGCCAGAGGTACCACAGAAGTCAGGTATGAAGTACCTGTGGTATCTCCGGGAGCATCTGAGTATCAGGGCTGATGTCTGACCCTGCTGTTTGTGTCTCTTCCCCTGTTGGCCCGCAGGTATTGCTGGTCATTCTGCCTTTCCACTCTATGTCTCTTAGCCCTTTAGCCCTTGTGTGTTTTTCCTTGCTCCCCCAGACTGCTGCATAGCTCATGGGTTGAGTGAGTGGCTTAGAAGCTGACACTCCTCCAGTTGTGGTTTTGAGGCTGGCCTTTAGCCTGCCTCACCGTTTGTTTATTTTTGGGTTTTATTTTATCCTTAGCTATTGGTGTTTCCTTGTATCTTATGGTTTATCCTGCCTGTGTCTTGTTTTAGTATGTTTGCGTTTTCTTTGGTTCTTAGTTATTCCCAGTGTTGTTAGCTGTTAGTGTTTTATAGTGTTCAGTGTTTGTTGGAGTTCCCTTGTTCCAGTGATTAGTTAATTGTAATCCACTCTGTTTCTAGTTAATCTTTTTCTCTTTAATTGGTTGAGTTGATTGCAGGTTACTCCTGTCCTTTGTTTGCCCTGATGCCTTGTGTGTATTTAACTGCATGCTCTCACTCAGTTTATCAGTTAGTTGTTATTATCATTGTTATATTGCTGTGTGCTTCTGCTATGTCCAATGCTGTTCTGATCCTGCTCCCTGATAGTGTTCCCTTAATGTTTCTTTGTAGCTTGTTTTCCTGACCCCTTGTGGTCTTTTATTTTGTATCATTCTCAGTGTTGTAGTTGTAAAATAAACCATTGTTTTTTTGTTGCAGAGCCAGCAGTGGATCATCACCTTATTTCCCTCCTGTACACTGCTCTGTGCCAATACATGACACTGAGGGGCATCCAGGTGCAGGTCCAGCAGCTTTAAGATGCTCGCCTACATACTGTAACTCCCCCACCACCTTAGAGAGGTTAATGGAGGGAGTCTTAGCTAGTGCTGAGAGGTATGGCCAAAAAATTGTATCGTGTTGTTAGCCGGTCTTTGCAGCCCCTGTTTCCCACCGTCTTTCTTTAAGATTCTGGAGGTTTTATGGTATCTTTCTAGTTTCTAATCCACCTTTACTGGAGCAGCACGTGTTCACATAAAAAAAATCACATTTTTGAAAAGGTTTGTTTAATTTATTAGGCCTATAAAAACATTTGGACTATAATCTTAATAGTATTACTAGCATTTATTAGATAATGTAGGCATATATTTATCTAAATAGTGATGTTTTGATTAGTACTGTGTATTTAGCTTGGTAACAATACAGTATGTTTATCATGATTTTAATAATTATCATGTTAAATCGACAATATTAGGGAGTTTGCTTTGCCAGACTTCATTTATTTGCAGTCCTATTTATCCATCCATCTTCTGTAACTGCTTATGCTGTTCATGGGGGGCCATGGGGGGTCCAGAACCTTTCCTAGAGGCTACAGGTGCAAAATAGAAAACAACCCAGTCTGGGGTTAACTGGTATTGTGTCCAGCACTAGTGTGGGCTGATGTGCCCTGGAGCCAGTGTGTCATCCATCTGGATGGTCTGCCTTCCTACAGTGCCAATTACAACGTTTCTCTGAGCAACGTGCGCATCATCTTCACTGCCATCCATAACACTGGCCAGCACCTCAACCCACCTGTTGCAGAAGATGGAGCTGTTGAGCCATGTTGTGAGCAGTGAGGGCATGCAGGCAGACCCACGGAAGATTGCTGCAGTGAAAAGCTTGGGAGTCACCATGGATGGCTGAGCCATCAGGTCGGGGCCATGTGACACCATGGGACCTGTCAGCACAACTAATTAGCCAGTTGCTGGCATGTTTTGCACTTTGGGTATGTGTAAATATGTAAATTAATATGTGTATTTGTGCATGTTAATGCTGACCATGGAATGTGTATGCTTTTGTTATTGAGTTAAAGTTATTGTGACTGTTGGGTGAATCGTCAACTTCCATTTTGAGTAAAGACTAGCAGGGTTTTCATGTCCCATTGCCCTTTGCATAACTGTAAATAGCCCTGTGTATGCCCCGATGTTCTGCTTGTGGTTATACTGTAAATAGCCCTGTGTATGCCCTGATGTTCTGCTTGTGGTTATACTGTATTTCCCCATTTTCATGTGTGTGTTTGCCTGTGTCTTATGTGCATCCTATATGATCCTCGCCTGTCTCTAGTGTTGTGTAAGATACCCACCTTTTGTGTACCTGATGGTCCAGCATCTGACCACATTTTTGTTAGTATGGAGGAGGGTTGGGTGCCTGTTACAGTTCTTTTCAGGATAGAACGAAGAGTGTGTTCTGTCTTAGCAAGCAAGTCTCCTCATCCTTTGCCATGCTCGCAATGCCTCAGTCCGTCTGGGGCTATATTGGTGTCAGAACTGGAATTCCAGAAGTGATCCCAATGGCGTGGCTGGGAGCAAGTCTGCTCCAGCTTGGCGGCCCTCGAAGGCAGCTAAGAAGCAGCGGCAAGTGTGGGTGATGATGAGGGATGTGAAGCTCGTCTGGTGCTGCCAGAGAGAAGGGCACTGGGCATGCTATTGCCTAGCAGCCAGCAGACGAGCAAGGGACGCCGGACCGAGGAAGGCCCTTACTTCTCCATCCAAGATGCACCGAACCTACACAGAGTGCTCTGAAGCTATGCCTGCCAGGCTCGCGTCAGACAGCGATGCCGTTGAGCGAGGAAGGCAGGATCTCCTGTGGACTCAGTGTGGAGGCTTCATTACGAGGCCATGAGATGACGCTGCTTGGTTCGGCTAGGAGGAGGCGTGTCACAGCTTAGAAGCCCAGGTAACCCAGATGAGCCGCGAGCTGCAGGAGAGGGAGGCCACGATGCAGGATTGCGAGCAGGTGTGCCTCACTCAGGAATCCCAGCTGATGGTGGACCTCCATGAGCAGTGGGAGGAGAATGATCATTTGGCACTCCTGCCATAGGATACCTGTGTCATAATACAGGAGTGGCTGTGTATGGCCACCCAACCAGGCGAGCAAGAGGCCTCACGGCAGGACCTGTCTGCCGCACAGCATCAGGGTGGAGGAAAAATGGCTGGGGCCAGTAGTTGGCCATTCCACTGGCAGTCTCCTGCAGTCCCATGCCCTGGTTGTCCCCAGAGAAGGGGGCCTGGCTGTGGGAGTCGCTAGGTGTAGGGTGCCCCGACCAGACCCCCTGGAAGGAGTATTAGGTCTTCTTAAAGCGTGCAAGAAGAAGGGCCATCATGCCCCTCGGGTAACTGTAAATAACTCCGTGTATGTCCTGATTTTCTAGTTAGGGTTATAGGCATTTCCCTATTGCCGTGTGGGTGTTTTCCCATGTCTTATTTGCAACCTGTGTGATCCTCGTGTGTCTCTAGTGTTGTGTAAATTACCCACCATGTGTTTACCTGATGGTCCAGCGTCTGACCACCTGGTGATTCTGTTAGTGTGAAGGACGGTTCGGTGCTTGTTGGGTGCCTGTTACAATATTTATCAGGACTAGAATAAAGAGCCTGATCTATCCCAGTAACAAGTATCCTCATCCTCCTCTATGCTCACAATGCCTCGGTCTACCCAGCACTGCAATATTATTACTTAGGCTGACAAAAATAATCGTATTGCTGCATCAATATTGCAGTTTTACACAAGTACTTGACAATGAATAGTATCTGATTCACATTCAGAACATTTCAGCGATGGCTGCAACTGCATTTTTGATCTCCCACTCATCACATGTAGATTATTTGAGAGTAATAATCACAATCAATAATTCTATTGTTCCTGTCATGGGTCCCTCACCCTTTCTCCCAGAAATTTCTGGCCCAGAATATAGATCACTTTGGTGCTGAGTGATGCAGAATTGTGAACGCGGGGCTACTGATGTCAGTGATGTCACCAGTCTCTGTGCTCCCTGCAATTTTGATCTGGAAGATTACACCTTGAGCTCCACATGGGCAGCTATGCTGTGTGCTCTGTTTGGCTATCACTGCAATATTGCCCTGCTAAGCTACATAAAAGCATTTCTCTGCTACAACATGTCTGTGGTTGCTGACACAAATCAGTTTTCAGTAAGGAAGAGTGGGGTTAGTTGGAAACAATACCTCCATATTACACGGACATGATTTACTTTTGGAAAATTGTCTGTATCACTGCTATCATACATATCTAAGCTACAAATGTTGCATATAATTTTCTCTTTGATTATACTCCAAATGATCCATTTCAAACAAGATTATCTTGGGTGTTCCATATAACCTCGCCATTGAGGTTAATTTAAACATGGTATCACGTAAGTTGGCTGTCATAATTCCAGTCATGGCTAAAGGACGTATTGAAAACCTTTTATAAGTGCATTTTCATGTAATTTATTCACCACTCTCTTGATTCCAAATGTTATTTGGATTGTAAACTTGGTTTCAACTTATTTTAATAATCTTGCAAGTGCGGTAATACTGGGTTTCTCCCAAGGAATTGCACAGACACAAAGTCTCCTTCATCAATACTATGAGCCACATCTGGAATAACATTAAACTGCTAAGTGTTAGAAGCTTCTTCCTCATGAGACGTACCCCCTGGTCATAAGACCTATCCTTGAAATCATTTTCTTGTTCTTCCAGTGTAATCACATGTCAAACAACCTTAGACTTAGCAGCACGTTTAGGTACCTAACTATGATGTGTATTGTTCAATGTTTCAAAGATGGGATTAGTTATACCATGATGTTTACTGCGTTCATTAACTTCAGGGTTTTTTTTCCTTAATTCAACCTGAGATCATTGTTAGTGAGGTATTCTCTTCGCTGTTTCCTCAAGAACGGAAGAACATCCAATTTTATTTCACTCAAATCGGCAACCTTGAAATCCTGACCTGAAAGTTGAAAGTGCTCTCCAACTTTATTCTGACCCAGCACCTTACTGCTGAAAAACAGGTGCTGGCATCCCACACTGTTCTACCTTAAATTCAGCACTAGCCTGGGTAAAGCATCTTGGAAGTTGAGCACATTGGTGATTTATTGGGCTGCCCTTCATGGCTGACTGTCCATCAGTGAAGAGGCACAGTGTTTCCCATGTGCCCCAGGTTTGTATCGAGCCAGGCAGTTAATCTCCCAACTATTGACCAAGAGACGGCCTTTCCTTGCTGAGTAGAGGGAAGATCTGCTGGAGGAGCTTCCTTACTTCCTATCTTAGGTCACTCAAGGCACAAATTCAGTTGTTCCAAACTGTAATGCACCATGTTAGCATAAAGAATAAGCTGTGAAAACAGAATTACTTACAATCCCCAACAAAGGCCCAAGTGAATTTTGGGTTTTAAGATTCTAGTTTCAATGCAATTTTACCAAGAATAGAACCTAATGACCTAGAAAAGCAACATATATTTATGATCCCTGAAAAAATATGTCCTACAATTCTTAATGCATCTTAAAAGAGAACTGCTGCTCAGAATGTTTCATAACTATGGCTGATAGAAGAGCATTCCTGCTGTACAAAGGCAAAACACTGTAACTGTGTAACTGTGTATTTCATCAAAATTGAGTTGTGACCAAAATCAGGTCACTTAGGATCAGGTTTTATCACATGACAAAATATTTTAGTTGGGCTATGCTTGAATCTGAAGACTATTATTTAGCTATCTGCTACATATACAGTATGAGTGGCTAATCAAAACATTTTGAAGGCCTTTTTCTTATTTTCATTATCAGTGTAGTTTCTGGGGGAGGCATGGTGGTGCAGTGGTTAGCACTGTTGCCTCACACCTCTGGGACCCGGGTTCGAATCTCCGCC
>JABJVP010000351.1:0-12091 GCA_026770825.1 Brienomyrus longianalis
GAGAACATGCAAACTCCACACACATGTGACCCAGGCGGGATTCGAACCCAGGTCCCAGCGGTGTGAGGCAACAGTGCCAAGCACTGCACCACCATGCCGCCCCTATTCATAATATATTGCATATAAATATATAATAATTGCCCATAAACATTCCCCAATTATCCAGTTTAAACCCCGTGAGAGCCTTTTGTGGGGATACCTACTCCTTGGGAATGATATAGATTAAATGACCCCAGAATGGAAGCAGAAATTATAAGAGGACATTCTACATAAAAGCAGAACACCTATCGAAGAAACCCCCTTATTTCTGTCGGTGGCAGGAGGCAACTCAAATTGAGTTAAGAGTCACTCATCCTGAAGAGGAATAGCATGTTTACACTGACCACTGGCGCTCGCTTAGTTATTCGAGCAAGTTGAATGCAATGTAGGCAGCAAGGTAGCAGCTGACAGAAGGACATCAATATAGGCTCGACCTGAGTGGACGGAATGGGTGGGAGCCAGATCTAGCAAAGGTCAAAGGTCAATAGCCCAGACAAGTCAAAGTAATAAGCGTTAGGGGTGGTTTTTGTAAATATGAACAGGAATTAACTTTAAATGTTTATAAGACAAATTACCTCCTTCTGCTAGACTCTTTAGTTCTATATTACATTTGGAATGGATATTGGTATGAAAAAAGAGAAAAGTTACAATACCTGAAAACTCAGGGGTACAGATGATAAAATAAAAGATAAAATAAAAGATAAAATAAGTTGGACATGTATGAAAACTTTACAGTGGTTAGGCGAAACCTGAAGAAAACCTTCAAGGCACCGCACTCGCAGACTCGAGGAGGAACGAACACAGAGGAACAATTCTTGGAATTCCTCCAAACAGTCTTTTTATTTGTCAAATGGACAATTGAGTTGTGAGGTAAATAAAACTGAGGTAACTGATAAGTCCATCATCATTGTACTCCACTCCAAGATCACATCAAGTGCCATTTAGGCTCCACATTGTATCTGTAAGATCTCAGTTAGGATGAAAAGGCCTCTTTGAGGAAAACAAAACACCAGTATGGTCTGTAGAATGATGTCAATCGGTGTTTCTCAACTCAGTCCTCAGGGACCCTCAGATGGTTCATGTTTTTGCTCCCTCCCAGCTCCCTGCCAGTTTGGAAGGGAGCAAAAATGTGAACTGTTCATTGGACCAGTCTCAGAAACACTGATGGACACGTAAAAGGAAACAGTGTTTCTGAGCAGAATCACTGCATGAAATCAAAAAAGTGCAGATTAGCTCCAGGAAAGAGCTGCTTAAGACCATTTTGCAAGCCAGCTCAGGCAGCCGAGAACAGAGACATAACCACTGATGTCAGCTACGCATTTGAGTGGGTGACATACAAGCTTCTCGGAGTGTTTTCTGAACTTCTCACTTTACACTTTACAGCTGCCAGCAAACAAAAACACTAAAGTTCAGTTTTGCTTTGCAGTCCCAGAATGGCACAACAGTAGAGGATAGAATTACTATGGGAAACTACTCAGGCTCTCACAATCAGCTCTTACAGATGCCCAGGGTAAATGGCGAAAGTCCTGATCAGCTCTGACAGCCGTCAGCATTGAGCCAGGCTCTGGGGTCAAACCATGTGGCCTGAGTTTTCTGTTTGATATCCCCACACTTGGGCCTCCGATACAGAATAGGAGGGAATGCTAAACGCTGGACTTTTAAAATGGCTAACAAGGTGTCCTCTAGGGTTTCAGGGCCTAAAGTAACCGTGAGCTACAGGAGTCACACTTGGCCATGTGACAGGGGCCTGTGGAGCCCAGGCAGCAGAATCTCAGTGCCATATTGCGGAAGGCTGAAGAAGAACTGTGGCCAAAACTGTACCATGGTAAGAGCATTGTAGAGGCGGACTTTGCTGAAATCACTTGGCCTGTTATGAGGCTTGATATTCAACGTTGGTACATATTCAGAAGACCTGGCTGCAGCTTCCACAGGCTTCGGTCAGGACTGTTGAATTCCGAAAGGTAAAGTACCTGAAACTGATTATCAAAACTGAAGCTGCAGCCAATCTTAAAAACCCCAAATAAATATACAGCATTGTACTGTACGTATTTACAGACAAGTCCACAAGTCAGATCATTCTATGAAACTTAAATATGTTATAGACAGTCTTCTGAAGAGCTTTTACAACACTAAATATAAACCTGATAGAATCTAACTTTCAAGCTCAAACAAAGCAATCCAATTTACATTTTATAGAAAAGCTTTACAAGAGAGTCAACACAGATTCAGCACACGGAACATGTGCGATACATGTGTGAGAAGCCCTACTGCGCCGACACCGTGTCCTTCGGAAAGGCAACTCAGAGAGGAAATTCAAGGGTCTCGAATCCCAAATTCCCAAATTCATGGGTCTCGAATCCCAAATTCCTGAATTCAAGGGTCTTGAATCCCAAATTCCCAATTTCAAGGCTCTTGAATCCCAAGCCCATTGATTAAGAATTCTTATGGCTCTAATAATTTGGGAATAGACAATTTACTTAGAAATTTATCATATAAAATATGTAAATCAAGGCAGTATAAAATTACATTTATTTAGCAGATACTTTTATCCAGAGCGACATACGATTGAGGAGGTGGGGGCAGACAGTCCCTGGGGCGACTGGGGGTTACAGGTCTTGTTTGGGGTCGTAATGGTGACATCATTCAGTCAACAGCAGGATTTAAACCGGTAACCTTCCAGTCATGGGCTCAATGTCCTAACCTGCTGAGCCACACACATGAACTGAGAGTCGAAGATCTTTACTGCTGCGGCAGCCTGTGTGTTGCGTTCATAACGATATAAGATCAAGTTGATGCTATTATTAAAATGGGTCAGGGAAAACACCTTCAGGCCACAAGCACATTTTGGGATGTGAACATGCAACCTACTGAGTGTAAGTCAAGGCCCCAAACCTCTGCACTTTCTTCATCTTTGCAGTAACTGCTCCCACAGGGTTTTCTCTGATACCTATGTCTAAACCCTTTCCTTACCATGGGACACGGCTTTGATCTCCACAGTCCTGGGGATCTTCTCGTCACGACTCCACCCTGTGCTCCTTCTGCTGACCTGAGATTTGAACAGCGTATTCACCAAGGTGGACTTTCCCAGGCCACTGGTGCCTAGAGGCAAGTAGAAATGATTATGACATCAGCTGCTGCTCCTGAATGCCTTTCAGTTTGTACAGCCGGGTTTCACAGATGGTGTAATTCAGGTACAAAGCATCAGTGGAGTCCGTTATGGCCCCGGAATCACATGTCCTTAACAATTACACCCCTTGTTATGCTGGAGGTATGTTGCTTATTTAAGATCAAACCAAATTAACATAATTATGATTTACTTTCAATGTAATTGACCAGGCAGTTTAAAAAATGTATTATATAAGCCACAAAAAAACCCCATCATATATAAATGTAATGCTGAATCCTTGATAGAATGACAAACATAAGAATATTATAATTATATATAATGTCTAAATGCTTAATCTAAAACACCTACAGACTCAATATACACTTACTGGCTTAAAAAAAACACTAAAGCATTAACTCCAGAGTGTCACATAGAATTTTTGCAATAAATCTTTCTCACCCACTACCATGATGTTGAAGTCAAAGCCAGTCTTCATGGTTTTCTTCCTCATTTGTTCAATGATGGTATCAATCCCAATATATCCCAAGAGCGCCGACCCTCCACCCGCCCCCTGACCCCCGACCCCCGCCCCCTGAGGGCCATGGACTGCGGAGATCCCGGTAGGTTTAGCAGGGACTACAGGTTTGGGTCTGACTTCTGGGGGCACAATTTCAGACATGTCTGCAGGTAAAATGGGTGGAGTGAGTGATCAGAAACTAGAATCGGGTATTAGCTGGACACATCAGCACGATTCCCAAACGATGCACCGCAAAAAAAAAAAAATATGATTAACTGAAGAAAAAGTTCTTGCTGGATACAGTGTTTTGATTTACGGTTTATCAATGTTTCCTGACATAAATGTGGCCACACGTCACATTAAAACGGGATTACATAAACGCAAATACATGTACAGATACATATAAACGTTAAGGGATTCATATCATACTTAAAAATGCACTTCACGCCAAATGCGGTGGTGATTGAATGTTTAGGCAATTTTCAGCGACCAAGCAGCAATCCCATGATTTTACATACCACCTCGTTATTATCGTTAATCTGTATAACGCGACGCTAGTTTATAGTTCAGTGACATTTCTGATTTATTTTATCGCAGAGAAATGTCCTTCAGGTATCGTTCAAGTCTCATTCTAGCCCGTATTGTATATGCAGCGTTTTATGGACTGCCTTCCTCGCCTTATGCTGTCCGCACCTTTTTGGTATTCTGACCCGTTACTCCTAATAACTCTTGATTGATTTTCGACATTAAGGGTTTCTTTTGACAATGAATCCCTGTTAATAACACAACACATCACATGTTGACAAATTCCACACTGCATGTGCACAACGGACACTTATTTTGACTCATACCAGTCTACATTCATGCATTATGCACCGCGTCCCCCGTAAACCCTCCCAAACTGTATTTCTTTGCCATCTATTGTCCTGTCTGATAATTGAAATAAAACAATGCACTTCAGAGTATTAATCTGTCGGCTACATTGCTAACAATGTTTTTCACTGCTTGGCGACTTACCAATTGTTCGTTATGAGCGCTTAATCCAAAACTGTTACAAAAAAGGAACGTGTGTTTCCTGTTGCCCAAAAATAACAAATATACGGGTGATGTCTAATACAGATGGATAGAGGATGTACGATGAGTGTCATGTGATCAGCCACCTTTCTCTCTTCTCTTTCTCTGATCAGTCGACAAGCCTCCACCCACTAACCCCCCGCCCCCTTTTTTTGGTTGTCAAAGCAACGAGAGGAGAGAGGACCGACGGATGCAGCGCGCATGTTCAAAACAATTTCAGCTCTCCGCTAAACACGTCAGGCTTATTTGTCGTTAACGAGTCTACGGTCCGTATAAATTTGCGATAAAGCTATAAGCGATTCACTGACAACGGCGTTGTAGAGAGTTTGATGTTTGGGGGGGTGACCAACTTTCTAATTTTCATTAAAAAAAAAATTATTAGGGGGGATGAAATTAAATGTTGGGGGGTACACGTCCCCCCAGTCCACCCCGAGTTCCTAAGCCCCTATCAAAAATAATATTATTGGTTTCCTTTATTATGGTTTGGGTTGTGTGTGTGTGTGTGTGTGTGTGTGTGTGTGTGTGTTAATTTAGTTTTAAATTAATTAGATTAGAACAGCGATCAGGTCATTTTGCTCAAATTATTTTGTCTGTAGATATTGCTAAGTACAGTATAGTGACCCTAAAAGAGAAATTGTTTGGTACTTACAAGGTTGTTGTTCGCCGGTAGTGTACAGTTTGCTGAGCGCGACCTACATCGACATTCGAGTATCTAGTCTGTAGTTCCCTCTGAGTGTCTCTGACTTGCTCCTCCCTCCTTCACTTCCTGTCCCTCATCTCTCTTTTATCTCCCCCTGTTTTTGTCTGCCTGGAGCCAAGGTGATAAGACACAGGCAGCCTGGTCATCTCGTTCATCTACAGTCATGTGCTTAAACGTTTGGATGCGACTGCCTTCGACAATCTTTGCGTCTGCATCCAGTCCTCCATTCCATGGCCTCTGGCTCATACAGCATTAACCAATAAATATATTTTCAATAAATTTTAGCTATTTGCATCACGGTTTCCTGCACTCACCTGTTACGGTACATTCAGAAGAGTGCTTGGGGTCTTCGTGGGTCCTTAAAAGCACCGACGAAGATAAGGTCAGTCCACGCTTTAGAAAGGTGTTACAGTCATTATCCCGTTCTTCTTTCTTCTTGAGGCCTGCTTTCTGAGCATATGGTATAAAAGGAGACTCTTGTCTGACCCCAGGCAGTAGGCCCACTTTTGCTATGTTTATTGGTTCATTCCCAAGGCAGCTGCATAAATCAGTCTTCTGATTATTTGATGGTTTTGACAATTTGTTGGGGGACAACATATCAGTTACTGAGCTTTTCCCTCCCCCCGAGTCATGTGGGCCAGTTTTGGGTTGGGATGCCTGTGTACTGATTTTAATGCCAGCAGGAATTGATCTTAAATGTAGGTTAGAGTCTCTCAGGTCTGTCAGACGTTTTGAAGGTCTTGGATTCAGCTCAGTGTATGTCTGCCTCCAAGGCAGCTCAGAAGCAGTAGCTGTGTGTAAAACATCGCAGAGATCATCTTGACGAGCCACAGTGCTGCCAGTGGGGCACATGCTGATTGGATATGCTTGTTTTAGCTGATTCTCACTATAGTTACGTACATTCATATTACCTGTTCTAGAGACAGTAATTTCACTCTGGTCTTCTTTCACAATATCTGGGGACTGAAATCCATGCCTGAGATTGTTACTCTGGCTAGAAAATTGACACAGTTGGTTCTTGAAAGATTCAGGCTTTTTTCTCGATAGTGAAAGCATTTTACTGGAGGTGGGAAGAGATCCCAGCTTCGATGGAGGAAGGCAAGGAGTTCGGCACGCTTCCCCGTATTGCTGCCTTTCTGTGCAGAATTCTGTGTTATCAGTGCAAGTTGGTGTGTTGCCTTTGGCACTGCGATTGAGCAGCTTGACGTTTCTCGAATTGTCTGCATTGTTGATATGTCTGTGCTGGTCGTAATGAGCGGTTAGATCAGATCCCTGTTTTCCATTATTTCCTTGTAAGGATTCAGGCTCAGGAGGATTGAGGTAGACTTTGAAGTTATGAGGGGGTGGGGGCAGAGGTCTGTCTGGAATATTCTTTTCCGGTGGTGCGTTCTTTGGAATTTCACTGGTAACAGGGCACTCCAGTGCAATTTTCTGTTCATTAAACAGAGAATAAGCCAGATTTAAATCATGCCCTTTACTGGCTGAAGTTCTGAGCCCTTGAAACCTCAAAAATGAGTGTCGGTCCTTGTTCTTCAACCCATAAATTCTGCCAGGGTCTGGCTCTTTCGAACACGACCTTTGGGTAGGTGAGATGCAGAAGCTGGATTTGGAAGTACTTTTCTTTAACTCAAACTCTGCTCCATATGATCCAGAATCCTGAGCTCTGTTTTGCAAGGCATTAATTTCCTTTGTATATTTTTGATTATGGCATAAATATTTAGGGATGAGCTTGTTGGAACCCTGCATATTCTCTTTAGGCCATGGTTTGGTAAAGTTTGCCGTAGCAGTTTGATTCTTCACTGTCCTTTGGCCAGGAGATTTGTAAAGCTGCCCGGACCTTTGCCCCCCTCGGCCCCTTTCGAAGTGAGTAAGATTTGTAGCGCCCCGATTCATATGAAATGGAAGCAGACTTAATATCGACTCTTGGCTCCTGTCCGTTGAGGGCAGCCTTTTCTGACCTGTCACCGTGCCGGAGTTTGCTTTGGGTTTACATGTGACAGGCGCATTAATCTTTTTCCTTCCAACATCACGATCCAGAGTGGAAGCTAGACCAGGCAGGTCAGGAGATTTGCTTGTCTGCCTTGATCTAGCCATCCCCCAAGTTGGTTTTGAAAGCCTCGCGCTCGGCTTTGAAATCAACGGACGGGAAATAAATGATAAGGGCTCGGACGCAATGGAAATGGATGGAGTGGACTTTTTGCTAGGGGGGAGAAAATGCAATAAGGAAAAAAAAAAGCACAAGCAAAACTCAAATAAAATAAAATACATGAATAATTTGTGTGCCGACGATGATCGGCTGTTGCGGTGGGGCACATACCTGACGATGACTGACGGCGGCTTATTCGACGCCTGCAATGGGAGACCCTTGCTGTCAAAGGAAGTGATCTGAATGGGCCTCTTTTTGATGATAGGAGGAGACAGCGGAAGAAGCTGAGGCAAACACAGAGGTGACCCAAGGGGACTGGAGAGGGCAGGAACTTGGGGTGAAGGGGTTCCTGTGCGTTCTAAAATGTCACTGTTCATTGTAGGGTGACTTCAACATAAAAACGAGCAGGGAGAAATGGATATGAAACAATAAACAAAGCATGACATTAAAAATGAATGGATGAGACGTAATAAAACAGACTGAAAGCCAAAGAATAATGGATTTTTTTTTGAGACATGTGCACTGCAGAAGAAGTTAGTAAAGAGGACAGTGGGACACATTGCATCACCGTTACATAAATCAGATATTAGGTAACGCAAATGTATTTATGCTGACTGCAAAAACACATGCCACATCATCAGAGTGAAGGAATAAAAAGTGTAATGGAAGAAGCTAAGTGTCGGAAGACAAAATATACTTTGTACTTCAAATGTAATTGCGAGATATATTATTAATCCGTCCAGGGGCTATCCCAGCCTTGAGCTAGTGATGCTCGGGATAGGAGACACTGCAACCCTGACTGGAATAAGCGGTTGGAAGATGCCTGGATGGATTAGTGATGCCTTTTTGGCCCATTTTCTCTACTACGACCACACCTCAGGTTCCTCACACATTTAGAAAATGTCTCCTTTGAAAATTAGCTCTGTAAATGATAAAACAAAAATATACATGACTAACCTGGGGATCCGCGTCTGTCTGCTGTTCCTATTAAATGGAGAAGCAAATGAGTAAAAGGACAGTGAATATCAGGAAGCGGTGGGCTCCCAGTGCATTCCCTCCATTTTTCTGATCTATGGCTGCTCTGTTGGAGTCACCCACGCTCATCTCCCTGCCCACTGGCACTGGGTCTCTTCATCAGGGACACTGAGGGATGGCAAGAAGCAGTTTGGGGAAGTAAGGGATAACAGATAAGGAAGAAGTAAAAAAAAAAATAAGGATATGGGCAGTGGGTATTTTTTGTAGAAGGCTGTTAAAGGACAGAATATCATCCCAGGAAAAGTTTTACAAAAACAGTAATGTGATCAGTAAATATACTTTTGTAAAGGTTTGAACTTTAACAAATAGATGGTGCAGCGCAAAACAACATAATAAAGGACATCTTGAAACTGCTTGGAAATTGCGGATTTGGTGGTGTGCAGCTCTGCAGTGTAGAGTTCATGATCAGAATGTTGCTGGTTCAAATCCCCTGGCCAGCAGAGTGATGTCACTATTGGGGCCCCTAACCCCAGTTGCTTCGGGGACTGACTGACCCCGCTTTCTTGATCGTCCAGTGCTCTGAATAAGTGTCTGCTAAATAAATGGAATGGGAAAAATTGTACTACACAGCTCACGGTACAGGCATCTGGAACACTTCCCTTGGGATAAGGTTTAATGTTGAAGAAAACAGGGGGAAACAAAGATTTGGTGGAAGGACAATTACACAAATCTATACAGTCACCTAACTTAGACTCCAGCCCTGAATAGTACCACTCCCTTCTCTGTTTCCACATATATCCATTGACCTCAACAACTAGGGGTAGATTACTTGAATTTAGTTTCTGCTGGAGGGACCTTCATAGCAAGCGTTACTGGTCCAACTCTTCCAGGTTCCATATATATCCATTAACTTCAACAACTAGGGGTTAGACTATCTTTGTTTAGACTTTATTGGAGCAGCTGTCATAGCAACTGCTACTGGTTTGATATACAGAGTTAATTTTAGGACGACCTCTGGTATATGTATCTCTTGGTCCTTGTATGCACTCGTCCTTCGTTTTCATTGAAGGATCGCTTTACCAAATTTGATCACAGCGCTAACAGATTTCAATTCCTTCTGTGATCTTTAGGGTGTCCCAAGAGCACAGAAACAGCACAGAGGATTTGCCTCAAAGCGTAATCAGAAAGAGCATGAAATTTGTGTAAAACCTAACATGGGACAATGGGTCTTCACCGGAAAAGCAACAATTCCACTTCAGATAAGCAACATTCTGCTTAAAATAGGCATACTTGTCTTGGTGATAAAATAATTTGGAATTTTATTCATATTGCATTGTGTCTTCAGCTTTAGTACAACATTGTGATCCAGAACACTTTTTCCACTTTGAAATACATAAATCTCGCAATATCTTTTAATACAAAATCAAAAGTCAAATTTTGGAAGAACACAGCATTAACTTCCAATGTACATGGCTGTGTGTTGCATTACTCATCTAGAAAGCTTCGTTACAGAGGAGACAAACTGTGTTAGCATTGCTAACCCTACGCAGTTGTTGAAATAACATAAATTACAGTTTTTCTAGTCTATTGAAAAATATATAAACACATATTTATCACAAATTTCACTTTTGCATAACATGATTGGCACAAGTGCTCTTGGTTTTAATAAGAACACTCCTACATATTGTTTTAGGATGATGTTTTACATCCCCCTTCTACCTTAGTTGGTGTTTTATGAATCTATTGGAAAACTATAGGAAAAATACCACTATGGGATTCTTCCTTAAATTTTTATTAAACATGAAGTATATTTATTGTAATACAGTGTGTGAAATTTTCCTTTACTATTATATCAGAACACTATCATCATCTTTGCTGTAGTTTTCATCATTGGCCACCAGGGGGCGTCTATGCGGTGCCTGGGCATTCCACTTGTGTGCGTCCTGCAGTCCTGGTTCGAGGAAGTACAGGCAAGCTCCAAACCCCGCCAGAACTAGGACTGACACAAGCAGGTAGAGGGGAACAAACCAGTCAAGGAACAGCCAAGGCATGCTTCCAGGGAGTAGCTGGAAGATAATTGGAACGGACAGTTAAGTACCGAACATGGAATGGAAGAATTCAAAGTGAGACAAAATGGGGGAAACTCATACTGTACAGGGGAGACAATAAAGGCTTCAACCTCAGCAAGCTAGAACATTATCAGTATCCAGAGAGAAATGTTTTAATCTAAATAGAGTGAGGATTAAGTACTTCCACATTCAGGGGGTCACAGAGTCCCCTATTTTTACACTACATATCCTATTAAATCATCTCTACCTGCCTCTATTCTAAATAACATGAAATTCTGTTTGAGTCATTATAATTAACTGTTAAATCACAGTTATCCCTGTACTATTATTGCCACAGAGACTGTACATTATCAATGCAGCCATAAAAACTAGAAAAATTACAGATAAGAAATAGTAATTTAAATTCAATCAGATAATAATATAATAATAATCTAAAAATGCAAACCATCACCTAAATTCACTGCCGCAGCAATGAAGATTCCTATATTCGTTACACAATTTTGCTATGTAAAAACACCGTTTGACCCATACATGCACCAGGCTGTAAATGTTTGGTAGCTACACTGTAAACGCATGTGATGAATGACATGATGAATCAGGAGGACTGATGACTTATTTGACTGTCCCATATAATCATGCTCTCAACCACTTGCTGGTGATTCTGCTCCGAACAAAGGAATTTAATGACAAAAATCTTAAAACAGAAAACCAATAATTAACGAGAAGGAGGTTGACAGTCCTCCAGGACAGACAGTAACAAGATCATTCCAAGAGTGATCTGCATATCGTCACCTAAACAAGCAGACATACTCTACATGTCTAGCCAAGTAGCGCGCTAATTCAACTCAGAGGATCCACAGAGGGCATTAAATATTAAAAGGCATCTGAATGAAAACCATCTAAGGACACGTTTCGTTACCTGCTGGAATGGAGTAGAGCTGCTCTAGATTTGCGGAGAAGTCCTAGAGGTGCAAAACACAAATGCTTACATTAACATTTCAAATTAGCTCATCTGCATCAGTAAGAGAATACATTACTTTGGACAGATTCAGTGCTGATTCACATAAACATTGGTCCCTATAGAGGGAACAGCATCCTAACACTGATGCTAATGATTAACGCTTTGGGCAGACTCGTTAGGGGTAATGGGGATGGTCTTCAGCGACCCCCAAAGATGTGCGCTTCATTCAGTCCACAGCGACACAGACATGCCAATAACACTGTGAATGAGAGGTTTGCACAAGTACACACACACACACACACACGCTCACTTACCGGGGATCTCAGCTGCCTCGCCTCCTCGTTCTTATCGTAAACCGAAAGGTATCGGAGGTGAGCGACTCAAAGTGCAACGTTGATTCCTCAACGTAAGATTACAGAACTACTACTCAAAGGGAGATTTCCCTGACGTGTGACAGTCTGCAGCCGTTTTGGCTTGCTCTGCCTTATGACATCACATTTGGAA
>JABJVP010000352.1:0-12084 GCA_026770825.1 Brienomyrus longianalis
GCTTCCGGGATAGGCTCCGGACCCCCCGTGACCCAGTACGGATAAGCGGTTTGGAAAATGGATGGATGGATGGATGGGTTCTTGCCCCTAAACATACTCTCTGCTGCCTTTTCTCATCTTTTAAAAGTCAATTTTCAGATTTTCAATAGTCTCTTCTCAGCCAAAATAAACTTTCATTGATATATATGATGAACAATCTTGTTTTCATTGCACCTGGCAGCAAACTGTCTATTTAGTGCAGCTGCATCCTAATTCGGGCGGCTAGAGTGATCGATGGCGACTAAATGAAGGCGTCATTGTTGAGCCAAGCAGTGGATGCATGGTGCACATTTACACGGAAACACACCTGTCTTTGAAGAAGTAGCGAAAAAAAAGTGAACACAAGACTGAAACAGGTGCTCTAATCAAAGCGTGGCTGATTGATCATCTCTACCTCCCCCTTTTTCAGATATTTAAGGGTTTTCTCCAGCAAAAAGAATGCAATCCACCCAAAGCTGCCACATATCTCACAGCGCAGAGGGCATGCTGTTTACAGAGTGAAAAGTGCACTGTTTACTTTCACCACAAAATTTGGGGAGCACAAGTACTGGTTTGGCCAGTGATGGGCTTTCTGGGCAATAAACGTTCACTCACTATCATGAATAACAAATTAACATGAATAAATGCTGTTTACAAGCTTAACTTAAGCTATCTGTAACGATCGCTCATATATAAATAATCAATGATAATAATTAAGCATAGAAATGGAGAATAGCGCTGAATATAATCATTAGTTTAATAATGTCACCCATTTCACATGCTCGCGGTAGTCATTAACTTCTCATTTGCATATGACCTATATTCTGAACATTTGCCGCACGCAAACGGCAAGGCGTGTGTGTGCACCCTGGCTTCTATGGCCTTTGGGGGCAGTAGTCACTGCTGTACTGGCCAATCACCAGCAGGGCAGGCTAGGGGGGTGCTGTGGGTGCGATGCACACACTGGGCAGCTTTGAGGCACCAGTACAGCTGATTGCATCTTTTGGGCAGCTGGAGGCTGTGACCGAGGCTCGTGCAGAGAATCAGGGTGGGATCAAGTCATCAGTCCAGGACAGGGGTGGAGAGGGGCGGATAGGGGCAGTGCTGGTTTAACGGTTAAGGAAACAGACTTGTAATTGAAAGGTTGGAGGTTTGAATCCCTGACCAGCAAAGCAACACTGAGATACTCTGAGCAAAGCACTGCTCCCCCAGGTGCTGAATTAACTGCCCTAATCTCATTCTTTTCACCCCCCTTCTTCTTCTTCATGAGACATACATACAGGTGTGAACCAGTTTGCTGTCTTTGTGTGTTGAGTTAATTTTCTTTCATTACTAAAGTGTACAGACAATCTTGTTACAGGTCAAGTCTCCAACAACAGGGATTCTCTGCTTTTTACGAACTTTTTTTTTCCATAAAGTTTCCAACAGAGACTCTAATGACCTCCAATTAAAACTGTTACTGAGTGCAAGTAGTAGCAATTATGCCGCTTGAATTGAGCGACTGTAATTTAATATGTGTCTCAATATATGGAAGTCAGATAAAGTTAAAATACTGGCTATTAATAGCTGTACTTTGCCCTTCTGCATTTTTCCTCTATTCCAGTAATTTTTCGGTACAGAAAACCGCTGTCATTGTGAGCTTCTAGGACTTTCTATCATGTTTGCCCTTCTGTAAGATCGTGTAAGGACAAAAAAAAATCTAAATAATTACGAGGCCGAGGTAATGCTTTTATCATTAAGAAACATTCTTTGAAGTTCATAATAAAAGGCATGGTAACATTTTCTCATAAAAATAAAAGGGTACACAGTAACTGTAATTATCTCTTTCATCATACTGCCAAAACAATATTCTGATGTCAAAACAGTAACCTTAGAAAATGGTAAATACATTCTACTGTTTAATTACATGAAATTTCACACTCTGTTACTGAATCAAAGACAATAAAGATCAGCAAATGCATTTTTGATTATGAATTGAAACTTTTCAAGGGCGGCATGGTTGGTCAATGGTTACCACTTTTGTGTCACACCCCTCAGGCCAGGGTTCAAGTCTCTGTCTTGGCTCCATAAATGGGGAGTTTGCACGTTCTCCCCTAGTTGTCGTGGGGTTTCTTTTGGATACTCCGGTTTCCCCCCCACAGTCCAAAAACATGCTGAGGTTTGGAGTTACCAAATTGTCCATAGATGTGCATGGTGGGTGAGTGTTCCATGCCATAGGCTCATACCATAGGTTCATACCGTAGGTTCATACCATAGGTTCATGCTCTGTCCTGTGTAATTCCCTGCCTTGTGCCCATAGCTTCTGGCATAGGGTTGTAACCCTGAATAGGACAAATGGGTATAGAGGATGTTTGTGTTAAAGCTGTTTGACTTCTGCATTTGGAGAAGGATCCATGTATCCCCCTTTTCCATGTATCCCGCTTTTTCTTAGGAGGCTTCTTCTTAGGCTTTTAGGAAAAGGTGCAGGTTGTTTCTCTCCGACTTCATCAATGTGTCTTTCCCCAGAGGTCTCAGAGAAACAGCTTTTGTGGAAGGGACACGCAGATATGTGTTATAAAACCAAAAATGACAACTGATATAGCACCTAATATCCATCCATCTATTTTCTGCTGCTTATCTGAGGTCTGGTCGTGGGGCCAGCAGTCTAAACAAGGATGCCCAGGCCTCCCTCTCCCCAGCCACCTCCTCCAGCTCCTTTGGGTGAATACCAAGGTGTTCCCAGGCCAGCTAAGAGATATAATCTCTCCAGCATGTCCTGGGTCTGTCCCGGGACCTTCTGCTGGTTGGACATGCCTGACGAAACTCCCAAAGGAAATGTCCAGGAGGCATCCTATATCGATGCCTGACCTAATTCAGCTGGCTCCATTAGATAAGGAGGAGCAATGGCTGTAGTTTGACTCCTCCCAAATGTCTGAGCTCCTCCCCTTCTCTCTAAGGTGGAGCCCAGGCACACTGTGAAGCAACCTCATTGTATCTACAATCTCGTTATTTTGGTCAACACTGAGAGCTTGTGACCATAGGTGAGAGTAGGAATGCAGATCGACCTCTAAATCAACAGCTCTGCATCTCGGCTGAGCTCGCTCTCTCAGCTCGCTGCGCCGATCCATTCACACTGGAAGTCACAGCGTTATGACATCTACAGAACCACGTCATCTGCAAAAAGCAAAGATTCAGTCCTGAGGTTATCGAACTGGACTCTCTCCACCCATTGGCTGCACCTAGAAATAATGTCCATAAAATTTATGAGCTGAATGGATGACAAAGAGCAGCCCTAGTGGAATGAGTCTGACTTACTGCTGGCAATGAGAACCAAACTCTCGCTCCGGATCTGCAGGGACCTAATGGCCCATAACAGCAGACCCTGTACCCCATACTCCCACAGCACCCCCCCGGAGGACCCGCCAAGGGACACGATCGTATGCCTTTTCCAAGTCCACAAAACACATGTAGACTGATTGGGCAAACTCCCATGAAACCTCCAGTATCCCTGGGAGATTAAAGAGCTGCTCCAGTATTCCACACTCAGGATGGAATCTGCATTGCTTCTCCTGGATCTCAGGTTGGACTAACTAACAGACGGAGCCTCCTCTCCAGTACCCCGGCACAGACCTTCCTATGGAGGCTGAGGAGTGTGATTTCCCAGGATCACATCCTGCAGTCCCCTTTCTTAGAATTCTGTGCTCTTTCCACTGCCTGACTGTATCACCAGTTGAAGTCAACATCCCTGCTGTAAAAAACATGGGCAAACCCCTGTCATTCTCCATGGCTTCACCAAACTCCTCCCATACCTGAGTTTCTGCTTCCGCAATTGCCAAAGTCGCATTCTGCTCGGCTTGCCGATACCGGCCAGCTGCCTCCAGAGCCCTACTAGCTAACCAAGCCAGAAGGCCTCCTTCTTCAATCTATCGGCTCCCTTTACCCCTGGTGTTTGCCACCCGGTTCAGGAATTGCCACCACGACTGGCACCAATAACCTTACAGCTACAGCTCTGCACTGCGGCCTCACGCTCCATGCCCCTTGACTCCCTCAGGAGCGAAGAGAAGTTCTGCCAGAGGTGTGACTTAAAGACCTCCGAGACAGGGGCCTTCAGCCGATGCTCCCAGCACACCCTCACTATACTTTTGGGTCTACCAGGTCTATCCGGCATTCCCCGACATAGGATCAGTTGACAGCTCAACTCCTTTCTTCAAGTGTCCATGTGTCACAGATCTAAGGAAATTACAACAAATTGATCACTAAGCTATGACCTGGGGTGTCCTACTGCCAGGTGCACTTATGAACACCCTTATGCTCGGAAAAGATGTGGCTGCTGCAGAAATCCAATCAGAGAGCATCGCTCAGGTTACCCACATTGGCATTGAAGTCCCCAAATAGAATAGCACCCCACCCAATTATCCAAGAAGACATACTTTGAACTGATGTTCAGTGCATAAGCGCAGGCAGTCTACTGACTTGTTCATAGGGGCGTACTCCAACACAGACGTGCTGAACTTTGAGAAGCCCCTACCCCTGTCCGGCGCATCTCACCCAGGGCAACGCCAGAGGGGTATAGAGTCCAACCCCTCTGCAGGAGTCTGGTTCCACAGTCTATGCTGGCATTGAGGTGAACCCGACTTTACCTAGATGGTAAAATTCCATCTCCCATAAAAGCTCAGGTTCCTCTCCCACCAGAGGTTGCATTCCAAGTGCCTAAAGCCAGACTCAATAACCAATATGCCCTTATATTCTTATAAATTGCACTTTTAATCTTAAAACTAAGTAGGGTCAAATTCAACTTTCCTTAGATTGCCGATGATGACCCTTCATGTTATGCTGAGTCAGTGATGATCCATGCGGAAAAGGCATCGGCAAAACTCAGCCGGCCCTAAACGTAAGGGGCTCTGCAGAGCATGCTGGGTAATTTAATAACCTGAAGAGAGGAGGTATGATGTCAGAACGACAGCTTACTTATTCATTTAAAATTACTTTTATTTATAGATTCTCTATAAAAACTTTAAGCCTTTATATGAAGGTATACAGTAGCTGTTATATATAGCCAAATGTCTTTCACTTGCAGATATGGGAGCTCCACCTGTGGCAGGTCTTCAGATCGTCAGAGTGGATCGGAGACGGGGGGGGCGATATGCTGGGCACGGCAGACTGCCATGAGTGCGGATTAATTAAAAAGCCCTGGAATCAGTGTGGAATCCTCCGCGGAGGCGCTCTCGCTAATGACAGGGCCTGAGCGAGGCCAGCCGTACCTGCCGAGAATAAGGAGGGGAGGAAATCGGCAGCGAGTCACTCCGGCGCCCTTGCGCTCCGTGACGGTGCCCGGATCTGTGTCATGCCAGTACCGTCAGACTGAGCAGGGAGATAATCGTTTGCTGTTATGAAGGCCATCACAGCGCAGATTACAGTGCCTGTTTGCGACTTGAATTTAAAACAAAGATTGAGACCCTCTACTCTCAGAAATAAATTATGTCATTTAAGCTAAATATGATCCTGACAGGTATGAAGAATACAGAAAATGCTAAAAGTGTATTTTATAATTGTATTAAAACGATGCTAAATGACATGCGTGTGACAGTTTGCTGAACACTGACTGACTGGTGTCCCGGGGGGGGAGGGGGTGGATCTTCTCCATGTCACAGCTGCACACCGACGCCCGTCAGCACCCACGGGGCTACATAACGCCTCTCGGGGAGGCCAGCAGCCCACGGGGCAGGAGGTGGGAGGCTGACATTCACCCATGGCAGGGAGTGTGATGTCATCTTCAGCGCTCTGAAGCTGTGAGGGACGCTATATGCATATCTCGCGTTTCTCAATCAGGGGTCTTAGTTTGTAGTCATTTTTATCTCCGTTAAGTCAGCTGGATGGTGAGGCTGACATGGGCGCAGGAATCAGTAAAAAATCGGTTAATACAGAGGAATGTTTATATAAGCCTGCGCATGTTATTTACATACCTGACACTTCCCAAGTCTGGGATTTGAACTGGAAACCTGCTGGTTACAGCCACAGTGTGCTACTCGTAACATGCAGAACTACACATTCCCCACCTTCAAAAAGGTCTCTGGCTGTCCTGTCTACAAAGGCAGCTGGCCTTTTCTTCCAGCCAGGGAATTACCGCAGTCAGATGCATCCACCCAAATAGGATTGAAACACACAACCTACTGATGCAGAGTCAGATATGCTACCACTGTGCCAGAAGGTCAAACACACCGGCAATGGGCTTATTTATGGCTAATAAAACACCCCCAGCCAGCGAGGAAACCCATTCCTGCACATTCTGTTTCAATTTCATTATCAACTTGGTACTTTATTTCTACATGTATTCAGCTAATAGCCCACAGCCCAGTAATCTTCATTGAGTTTTCCACCAAAACATCTCCGTCTGTAATCTTCATAAAACTTCACATGCAAAGAAATCTCTTATAGTTTTCTTATAGAGGATGTCGGCTGAAAGTAATATTATAAGGGAGATAGGTTTCAGTTTGCTGGAGACATGCAAGGGTCAGCCAATCAGAGCGTCTGCTTTCAGCAAAGGGGCAACTTCATGGCAAGGTTGAGAAACATCACAAACTCTGCGTCATTTCCTGGATAGTGGTCAACCCTCTGCTGGTACACCTACTGCTCAGATTTAACGACTTTAATTATTGAAACGCATCCGTCGTCCAATCGCTTACCAATTGCCGGATCACAAGCGACATTATAAGAGTGGCTTTTCTGCACAGGAAGGGGAGGTTCCGTGATGTCATCGGCTCAGCCCTGTCACCACAGTCCATCCTCTCCCTGATTGGCTGATGCCGGATATCTGCAAGCAGGGTAATAATACCGCATGAAATCTTAGTTCTCTTAGAGAAGAAGGGAGCAGCATTTAGATTGAAAGTCAGACCCCTTCAACAAATGTAAATGTATATCAGTCATTTTACGATGACTTTTAATAAAACTTTGCTCTGGTAGTGAAACTGAAATAAAATATGTCATTTGCATCTTTTCAGTCAGGGTAATAAGACCGCATGAAATCTTACAGAAGAAGGGAGCAGCATTCAGATTGAAATTCAGACCATCTTACTGGCACTTCCAAAAAGGCAAAACATTTTGTTTCTCATTCATATACTTCTTTGTTTTTAACATTTCAGTTCGCATTAGGCCAGGGAATTACAGTGAAACGTACGAATAAACAGGGATTTCTGTAAAACAAATCACTTCATTCGCATTCAGGTTGCAGCTTGCATCCGCGAATCGCAGAACACTCTTCCATTGTGAGAATCTGACTGCGGTAGGCTGGGGAGATGTTTTCTCACATTTCATGTGTCATTAAGATGAATAATGTTTTCAGCGCTGCACACATACTGCCACTATTAATAACAGTAAGCCGTGCATCAGTATTTGCATGATTCCAGGACAGACAGTTATGGCGTAATGAAAAAAAATATTGATTTTAAAGCTCTGAAGATGGCAAATAAGAGCAGGAGTGAAGTTCCCCTTATTATCTGGACAACGTGTCCAATAACGATGGCTGTGGAGGTGGAGGTAATACAGATTGCGTGGGGCGACGGTGTCTGTCGTGAGTAAATCTGCAGGAAGATCATGAGGAGCAGCTTTCGGCACCACCTGAGCGCTTCCGCATATGCTCTAAAACGACCGCAGGGGTCTCACTTCTCCGCCAATCCATCCGTCCATCTATCCATCCATCCAACTACCTGCCAATTTTCTCAGACAGGCTCCCTGAGGGGTCGGGAGCTTATGCCAGGCAGCATGTGACATAAGGCGTTAAGCAGAAATGTGAGTCAAGATAAGGAGGAGGTGTCAGCACCCTTTCCGGGACTTTCTTCTCTAACTGGGGGTCAGAGGCTCGGATGCCCAGTAGGAGGCTGGATATGGCCTGGAACAGTGAAATAATTTGAGTACAGGAAGAAGCAGCTGTTTTTTGAATTTGATCCACGGCGGAGGGGCTTTGAGCCTATAACCTTCTGGTTGACCCACAGAGCCCCGGGACCAATTACCATCCAGCTACCTAGCTGGAGGACCTGAGGTCTTTCTCCGACTTAACTTCCAGGATAAGTAGCATCCCCTACTTCCGAAACTAATGCCATACAGGAGACGCAAACTTATTTGTGTTTTCCTACGGTTTCCAGGCATCTATTTAGTGTCTGACTGGAACTCAGGGGCTGCTGTGTGCACAGTTACTGTCTGCACTCTCCCGCGTCTGTCTCACCCTAGCCTATGCTGTCCAACGGCCTTCGCTCGAGTAATAGGACATTCCTGCACATCGTTAGTCAGCATTCACACCATTCTCACCCGTAATCCCTGTCACAACACCACGGCCAGCGTTCGCAGAGAGAAATGCTCAGTCCTCAATGAGATATCGAGTATGCCATGGTACACGTAGTTCCCAAACAAATAAAATAAAGTTTGACTGAATGACCAGTACAGCTGACTCATAGGTTCCAGCAGCCCAAACACGCTATGAATAATAAAAATGCTGAAAGTCTGTTATGTACAAATTTAACCTGCTAAAAAAATACCTATTTTCCAGATATCTAGCAGAAGGCAGGCAGTTCTACTAAATGGGGAGCGTTGGAGAAATGGCTGTAACGGCCTGTAGATAATTTTTCTAGTCGGTTTTGTGCCTATTGATGCATTTTCAGTAACAGCCCATATACGTGTATGACACTGTTTCCTGGTCCAGAACAGCCCATGAAAAATATCCACAGAACAGCATCTCCATAAATTTTCATTTGGCTGCCCTAATTGTCCAAATGTAATTCTCATTTTGCTCAATGTGCGATGAAAGCAGGAATACCGCCCCGCAGCTATGGAGATTTGACGTCAGCTATCCAAGGCTTGTTTTTTCACATGGCGTCGTCCATGTGCTTGAATGTGCTGGGGAGATAATGAATAAGAATGAGGGTAATGAGGATTAAACGGGAACCTGGTGCTCTGTCAGAGACCAACCATCCAGGAGAAGGAACTCAACCTGAACGAACTGACCCACAGTTATTCGGTTTATGTTTCCCGGCATGGCTCTGATTAATTATTGACACACATGAGTGCGGTACCGTTTGATGTTACACCAATGAGCAACTTGTCTAAATGGATGTTAGAGAGGAACACGGACAGATACTGGACCATAAGAACGTCAATGGAGAACAGGCACGACGGAGGCCTTTGCAGACCCATGCTGCTGTGACGTATCATTCCCTAGACGGTGGATATCCGAATGCTATCAATGCTGATGAGTCTTCTGGAGATTGACCAAGACTCATTCCCACAGCTTTCCGATTGACAGAGACACGGCCAGATTTCCCATTGACGCCTACCATTATACCTGGCATCCAGGTGGAAATCCACCCAACAGGGAGCCTATCCCTCTGCAAGCAGCCACTGGCTGATGCCCTGAAGAACAGAGAAGCTGGACCCCAAATTGGGGCGCAGGCTGGGGGGAGAAACCCGGTCAGGAAGACGTAAGGTGCAGCGTCAGAAGCTGTAGGTATAAACACACCAGAAGCATTATTTTTGATTCCAGTTACATATTCACAGGAAAATGCAGGATGTTACAGTCAGTACAGTCAATGATGGATGTTAAACCTCTTCTTGAGGAACCTCTGTCCCCGTGATTATCCAGTGTAACTTTGATGTAGATGTAGTAGTGAACATCACGCACTGGCGAAAGTGATGACTTATGTAAGGCACTCTGGAAAGCCAGAGTTTGAGGACAAGTTCAAGGGACCTGAAAGAAGCTACAGTACCTCTGAAAACTATCCAAACCGCCGAGGATTTGTCTCACTCAACCGAATTATGGATTCTACTTTGAAATTGAGATCACTGTGATTTAATGTTAGGAAATATTCTAAGTAAATAATTTTGAAAAACGTGTGATGCCGTTTGCATAAGTATCCAATCCTCACGTTTTAATATTCTGTGGAGGCATCGTAGCTGCCAGTCACTGCCTCGGGTCTTTTGGGGTACACATCGAGCAGCTTTGCACACCGTTTAGGAGCAATTTTGGCCCAATCATCCAGGCTGAATAGCTGAAGGTTGTTCAGGTTAGTCAGTTGACGCTTTTGCTCTACAGATTTTTAGTAGTGCCTTGCATTTCCAGTTGGAGATCAAGGCTTTCACTGGGTCATTCTAGAATATTCATTGTTTTGTTCTTTTTCATTACATTGGGCTTGTGTTTGGGGTCATTGGTCTGCTTTCTTCCATCTTTTATAAGACTGGCACAGGATCCCTTGCAATTAATTGCCAGTATTTGCCATCATCTGTGCCACCTTCCCTCAACACGGTGCCCGAGCCCTGCTGTAGAAAAGCAGGCCTACATCATGATGCTGCCATCATCACACCTCACTGCAGGTACCATTTTTGATGTGTGGGCGGTGTTAGATTAGCGTTAAAAGGCACCATCTCAGCCTCATCTGGCCACTAAATCTTCTGCCTCATCCCAGTTGCATCTGAATAGCTTTGTGATGTTTTTATTAAGCCAAAACCGGCACAGGGGAGCCAGAAAGCCCTGGGGAGTAGGTTTGCCGCTTTGCTGCAGTAGCGGCCGATGCTGTCAATCGGTGTCTGAGTCTGTATCCCAGTGACATCGCTAAACAGACAAATGGGGATTAAAAACCCGTCAACTAACACCAGCCGCCAACATACAGTCTGGCAATATTAATAAGGGAGAAGACCAATGCCAGCATCCTGTTGTTTCACATTGCAATTAACCTTTTCTTTTCAGCTTTGTGAATTACAAAGAATTTTAATGTTTACAGCATTGCGTAATAATGCTAAATATAGCAGGCATCAGAGTTAATATTGTTAGCGATATTCTGTAATTCTGCCAGCAAGTCTGCACAATACCTTGATTTTAAAAATGCAGGAAAACACCATAGAGTGATCATCTAACACTCTAAATACACTCTAAATACAAAGGCATGTGGGTAGAGCATTATTCTGTAAATTACAGTAAAGTGCTCATTTAGTGGGTGACTGGAGAGTAGAAATGGCTCCGATCGGAAAGCAGTGAGCGTCAGAAAGGGTGACTGTATCCATCCAGCTGCCTGCATTTACCCTTCACTGCTGTGCGGCAGGCGTAGCTGGGCTGGTGTTCCTGAACGGCCTCGTTTGAGCTCTGTACTGTACCCCGTTGCAGGGTGTCCCCCCTGTTCCCCCCCCCCCCCCCCCCAGGATCTCAGAAACCCTGCTCCGGATAAGCACTAATGGGAAATGAAAGACTTGCATGGTTACCTCACGAATGTCTTCCACGAAGAAGCACTTAATGAAAAGATAGGCGTCAGAATTGAGCAGGACGTTATGGCAAGTCTACAGAGACGCCCAAAATCCAGGCCTCGTTCTCTCTCAGGCTGCCAACGTCACTTTCTCATTCGAAGATTAGGAGACCTTCAAAGGGCGAAATAGTGTCGCCATTAATATAAGATGCTTTGCCGCACCTGCCCTTCCTAGTCATCCAATGGGGTGTGGCTCCCTTTGCCGGTTCCCAGTCTCTTTGCTTCGAGAGACTGAGCCCGTTTCGTGCGAGGCTCTTTTGTAAAGAGACACAAAGGCCAGGACAGGACTGCTAACCTGATTTGTAACCACATGTCGTCTCTATGAGGCTGTGACTGATTGCTGGTGTGGAAAGTAATGACCATTATTCCATTCTTATTGTGTGTGTCCTTTGGTCAAATAGATTTCACTGCATACATTGAATGAGGTTGATTGCAATGAATTGTTACTTCAGTTTAATTTCATTCTCCGTTTCCTGTTGAATTTTTAGGTTGGTATTTGTAAATCCATTTCAAATATTTATTTGATTCTAGCAAACTTCCTGTAGTCATGCATCGCTTAACGACAGGTGTATGTTGAGAAATGTGTCAGAAGGTAATTTCTTTGCTGTGTGAACACCATACCGTGTCCTTACAGAAACCTTGATGGTGCCGCCTGCATTATAAAATAATGTTAAAAAGCACAGTATATTAAACCAGTAACATTATTATTATTATCAAGTATTATGTGCTGCGGGCGGCATGGTGGTGCAGTGGTTAGCACTGTTGCCTCACACCTCTGGGACCCGGGTTCGAGTCTCCACCTGGGTCA
>JABJVP010000353.1:0-12071 GCA_026770825.1 Brienomyrus longianalis
CGCACCCCCCCCCCCAGCTCCTTGATTCCAAAAGGCCTTTGACACACCCGATGGCATGCGGAGAATGCCATGAGCAGATAAGCCCGGTTGTAGATCCAGTGCAACCACATACCTCCTAAGTGTCATGGCATGGTTTTGGGGGGGGCATGAGGCGCGTGTGCCACTCGGGTCCCCGCTCTCATGTGCGTCCAGTCGCTTCAGACGAGCAGGCTAATCCACAACGTGATGAGAAGCCTGCCGCCGTTGGCCAAGGCCCCGGGAAGGTTGGGCCAAGCGCTCCCAGAGAAAAGAGTTTTTCTCTGTGAGGACAAGGGATTTTCTGAAACCTGCCATACTCAGTCGCTCTTACTGCTGTTTTCCACAGAGCTACGAGGAGTGCTTAACCTTCTTTTTAGCGTGGAATCTCAAGGTTAAAGTGCATCGATTAGCATTAAGCCGACTGACTACTAAATAAATTGCTAATGTTATCCAGACATTTAAACATGAAGGATTTTAATAGTCATTTAGGGATCAGCATCAATCTTTGCATGTACGCTAGTGGCCAAAATTGCAGAAGCATTTTTGGCATTATACTTTATAAATTACTACAGGAATATTGGAGGTAATTTTTATAAACGATCAAAGAATATTACAAATATCATACATTGGATGATTATTTAAGTAACTGGAGTAACTGGAATAAAGTTCTGCAAATTGTAAGTGTTTCCACAATTTTGGACACTAGTGTATAGGACATAGTTCATGCTGTGTTCTTGCTGCTAAGAATAGGACTGTATTTGTAAAATCCCAGAAGCCTCTAGTCATTTATGCTTCAATCGTCCATCCTTCTCCAATGCAGATGACTAATTTTCAGATTTAATATGGAAAATATGACACCTGTGCAGGGAAGTATAAATGTCCTCGCTATGGTTAATTCATTATGCTGAATTATGTAGCGGAAATTTTGTCCGATACGTTCTCACCTCTGACCTGACAGATAACGAGGTTCAAGGTGTACCACGCCTCATAGCAGCGGGAAAACGCCGTCAAGTCAAGTCGCACCCACAACGCGGGAAGCACCTGGATGACTCAGTACCTCTCATTACCTTTCGCTGGGTTCTGAGTGTGGGTGCCCTCTGTCGTTCGGCCTGGCTCGTCAGAGTGAGCAGAAAGCCATTACGTGTTGCCAATCTGTCTACAGTTTTGGAAATGCAGCATGAGGCTGGAAATGTGCCGTACTTTTCACGAGCATGCTGGGTAATATGGCATCTAATTGCCCTTGTCAAATCTCTTATCTCCTCTCAGATGAGGGAATGCAGTGTCATTATGGCCGTCAAAATCGACAGTTATGAATGATTCATTCTTGGAAAATCCTGAAAGATTTAATCATAAACCTAATTCAAATCGCAAATACGCAAAAGAAAACTTTTGTTCTAATGGTGTATTAGATAAATCTTCTCATATATTGTATTTATTTATTTATATTCATTAAAATTTCAGTTGCAGAACTAATTCAGGAATTAAGGCAGATAAGTGGTCCTATCCCCTAACTCTTGCCTCCCCCATCTTGACGCACGCATATGCAGATATGCATCTCCCAATTCCCTCCTCGTCTGTCCCTCAGCCTCCATTCATTCAAATAACTCAGGCTGTTTTTGTAACAAAACAAGGCCTAATCCCAAATTCAGGCAGCTGTGAATAGCCCTGGACAAATGCTGGACAAATGAGAGGGATTAGGGTAGGCCTGTGAAGGAGCGAAGCGTCCTATTGATCTTCGGTGGTCCTGTGCTCTTTCAAGGGCGTTCGCTCTGAAAGCCCCACTGAGTAAGAGCATGCAGAGGCTGCTCTGGCACTCATTGGGCCGCAGAATGCCGGCGAACAGCCGCAATTACCCCCGTGAGCTTCAACAGCAATTTTGTACTTTCTGCTCGCATGCTCATCCTCTACTCCTCACATGCAGATCTGTAGTGTGGGTGAGAGCAGTGGCCCCATTTGAAGGGACTCAAAAGTTTTTGATTGTGCAACTTGTGGCTCCCCGATTACAATAAAACAGAGTAATAGCGTTTTGCTGCATTTTGCGGTACAAAGTATTACAATGACTGTCTGCACCTGGACAGGTGTACCTTGGTTGCCCAGTAAAAGTCTATTAATGCTCATGTCAAGGTGTTAACTTGTTTTAATTGAGGCTTGTGGCTAAGCAAAGCTACGTTAGGCATAGGGCAGAGAGTGTAAGGGCAAGCAAGAGGGTAAATGGGTTTGAAAGTAACTTGTGTGTAGTTACTTGTGGTGCTGAAACCTCTCCTTCTGAAGACCCCCATTCCCACTTTCTCTCTTTGCCGCGAGACATTCCTCCTTGATTTTCTGCACTGTTTTAGGGTTTTGCTGTGATCAAAGACAGTTGCTTTGATCTTCTCTGCCAAGGGATTGCTCTTCCCCGGCTCTCTGGCGAGCGAACTGACAGGACAGTAGAGCAACAATGATAATTACGGGCTCCTATTTTGTTTCGCTGCTTTTTATTTTGAGCTGGACGCGGCCTAAATGAGCCTGCCTGTCTTAAGGCCAAGAATGAGGCGAAGTTTCGGGACGTTTTATGGCAAACAGAGCAGTGGCCGCCCACTGACGCCATTTAGAGGAAGGGGCATGAAATGGGATTAATTCACAGCTTCACAGCTTTAAAGATGCCTCTGCAGTGAGGATTTAAAAAAAAATATATGCATGCAAGCAAATGAAAAATGTATGCGGTCTTCTCATGAATTTTATCTGGAAAACCAGTGTGCGTGTTGTCTTCGGTATTTTTTATTAGTTATTTGTTTTGATACTCTAAAATATTGATGGTTGTTAAGTGAGTCATTCTGACTATTCTTACTGGTATGAGTTTCTGACAAATAGCCAGTGTGAATAAATATAGGTTTAATTGGTGTTATGCTCAGATGCTCCTAAACAAAGCAGACCAAAAAAAACTGTTTCTGTTTTTATTTCTGGTGCAGGTTCACCTAAACCCCCTGCTGGTTCCCATCATGCCTAGCTGTCCGTCTGCTCTGGATGGAGTGCAGCTGCGCAGTTCTGAGCTGCGTCTGCGTGCAGCTCTGCCGGCTGCGAGCTCAGCCCGGGGGTCCTCTAGACGAGGGGGGAACTGCTGAATGTCACTGAGGACATGCGGGCAAACGCAAATTCCTTATGTATCTTTTCCATTGTTTAATTATTGAGAACCTGATGTGTACGTCTCATGTTCACCTCAATTATAGTAACGGAAATGACCATGTTGCCCAGTCGTGTTGCTGGATCGGCATTGATTTTCTAGATAGACCATGTAATTACCCATATTTCCCTCCATTTTGGATATTCTTGATATTTTGTAGTATTGACCAGCTGCAATGTGAGTATATTTCAGTTTTCACTTTGCGCAATAGCATTTTTTCTATGCGCAGAATGCTTATAAGCAGTGACAGACCTATTATTAATTTTGGATGAACGTAATGTCTTACAGACCCGTTTTGGACCAAGATGATACATTTCCTTCCTTAAAGACAACAGACAAGCAAAAACATCTATTACTGTGTTTTTTTTCCAGGCAGGTGCTGTACTGTAGCCATACGGCATTCCTACAAAGCCTTGTAAAATGAATCCACACATAAAAATTAATTTAACCAATAATGAGGAAGTGGGTAGGTCTTGATCTCATTAACTCGGTGACGTTAGGAACAGCTGAAATGCCATAAATTAAAAACAGAATGTGCATTTATCTTTTCATTTAAATAAAAATCAGATACAGCGCATTACTTGCAGTCTACGTAAATAGGTACATTTTGACAGAATAATTTCAAGTGGATGCATGTAGAACTAGGTATGGCATACACTGAGTGGCCACTTTATTAGGTACACCTGCTCGTTAATGCACACAGCCTGCCCCACAAACAGCCAGTCATGGGGCTGTAACTGAATACAGACAGCATGCAGACAATGTCAAGAGGTTCACTAACTGTGCAGCTCAGCATTTTAATAGCTCAGATGCACGATGTAAGCATTTTTTTTTTTCTTTTTAATGTGGGGTGATTGCCGGTGGTCCCAGCATCTCAGTCACCCCCCTGGGATTCTCATGCACGACATCATCTGGGGTTCATAGAGAACGGTGTGACAAACCAGTTAGGGGCAGTTTTGCGGCTGAAATCTCCTTGTCAAAGAATGAAGTTAGAGGAAATCGAGCCGAGTCACATGAAGACCGTAAGTGCAAATAAATCAGCATGGTGTAATGGTGGTGAGAAGTATGGCTTCACACAACTAATCAAACCTGGAAGTGGTTCAGGAAACAAGAGCATGTCCTAACAAAGTCGTCACTCAGTGCATATTCTTTGTTTTTATTGAAAAACGGATAAATCCACAGGGCGGCATGGTGGTGCAGTGGTTAGCACTATTGCCTCACACCTCTGAGACCTGGGTTCGAGTCTCTGCCTGGGTTACATGCTTGTTCCCCATGTCGTCGTGAGGTTTCCTCTGGGGACTCCGGTTTCCCCCCCATAGTCATATGCTGAGGCTAATTGGACTTGCTAAGTTGCCCATAGGTGTGTATGTGTGAGTGCATGGTGTGTGAGTGTGCCCTGTGATGGGCTGCCCCCCCCCCATCCTGGTTTGTTCCCTGCCTCGTGCCCATTGGTTCCAGGATAGGCTCCAGACCCCCCACGACCCAGTAGGATAAGCGGTTTGAAAGATGCATGGATGGATGAATCCACATCCAGTTTGACTGCTACTAATTCTATGTGTTCCAGTCCAGAAATATTTATTTTTAATGTTTAATCAAATACCGACACTCTCCGGATAACAATGGGGTTACGTTCCGATAAACCTATCGTAAGGTGAAAATATCATAAAAATGCATTTTAATACAGTACACCTAAGCTAACAGACACCATAGCCTAGCCTAGCTTAAACATGCTTAGAACACTTACATTAGCCTGCAGTTGGGCAAAATCATTAACAGAAATCCAATTGTATAATAAAGTGTTGAATATCTCATGTAATTTATTGAACAACTATACACATCATAAAGCTGAAATATCGTAACACGGACCATCGTAACCCGGGGAGCGTCTGTATTGCGATTGTGTCTGCATGTCCCCCTTGGATCTTTCGTAATGTACAACCAACACTACAGACATTTTTTTTCTTGTTTTGCATATATAAAAAATGTGGTTACCTATTAAATGTTAATGTGTTGGTGGTCTTTGTCATAGTTACTAATACAGTTATTTTTTTTTACTGGCCTCTTTTTCCAAAATCTATATGTAAATATATATCTGAAGGGAGAGTAAAATCCACTAAGCAGATTCGGTATAAAGAAATACTATATTTAATGCAGGTGTGTTGAGCTACACAGGGTTCTCAAAACACGATTTTGTTTAGCAGGTGCCTAAAAACAAAACCAAACAAAATGCCTGAATGTTTGTTTGTCCCATCCTACAATGAACTTGCTACTTTCCTGTCTGCCCTTGTCTGACCTCGCTTGTATATGGACCCATTCGGTTTGAACCTCTAGATTTTCCTCTTGAATTTTGAGGTATTGCGAAGGGCAGATGGTGACTTGTGTTCGTACCACAACACCGTACCAAGGGAACAAGACAAATGAAGAGGAAAAGGTAGAGTTAGAAATGGTCAGTGACATATAGAAATGCGACACGGTACAAAACAGTTTGAAATATATTAAAAGTTCTATTTGCAGCAGCTGTTCGAAAAAGGTTAGAAGAAGTGGCGATGTGGTATAAGGCGTCACATAGAAGCACCAGTGAAGTCTATGTTGGGACAAGTGACGAGTGTCCCAATCTGAAAAGTGCACAGAGGGTCTCAAAGAGGCAGGTCTAGGTTCAGGGTGGATCCCTTGATGCGGAATTATCGTGGAATGCAAATCCAGAGCAGTTGGGTTACAGGGAGGCCACTGTACATTCATGCCCAGAGGTAACAGTGCGCGATGTCTATTCTGGGCACACGTGGGTCACTCGTGTACCTCTGGCCTGTTCAAAAGTGGAGCAGACTCCCCGCACAGTGTGTTACCTGTCTGTCTCCATGGAAGAAGAAAACTGTTGATCCAACCTTTCACAGAAAAGAAAAAAAAAGGCAGAGCATTGATTTTGCACAAAAAGAAAAAAAAATCCCACCACTGCATTGCATTTATGGAATGTCGACAGACAGGCTCCCGTTTCCTTTCGATGAATGTGTCCAAGTCAAGCTTCGCCATGACTGTCTGTGACCCGGGACCCCGACTGGTACAGTCCAAAGTCCCAGGTAGACCAGTCCAGTGCAAACTTCAAGATCCCACGAAAATCTGGTATAAAACGGCCCAAAAGAATGTTACTTGTTCGCTTTCATGCGTCATGGGTCACACCCAAATCATCTGTCCTGTGCTATACTGCTGATTGACAGGACGCTTAAAAAGGAGCCCATTGTCTCCTGAAAAGTAAAACCAAGACATTAATAACAACCTGTATACCCTTCATGTTCTTCAATGCTCCACTCCAGTAATTATCCATTTACCGTCTATTTTTACCCTTTATTATAGGGGTTTTTCGTCGTCGCTGAGCTTCACTGTCAATAACAATAGTAGACAAACTATATTTACATAATATTAGCAGCTTCTTTTGGACCTTAAGCTAATGTGGAAGAAAAAAATAATTTATTTTGCCCCCAAATCTCACAAACAAATTTGTATATAAAACCCCTACAAATGTACACATATGGGTAAAGTTTGTAATAATAATAATAATAATAATCATAATGACAGTAACAATCATAATAATGACAATAACAATAATAATAACACTCGTATTAGTTAACGTTAGTAGCTGCTGAGTCTGTAGTTAGAGCTATGAAGGCAACATGGGCAGAAAATGCGTGGATGGGTGTCTCCTTCGCGCCTTGTGACCTCTCCGCGGCTTCCCCCTTCCGTTTAGCGAGACGAACATCTGCCTCCCGCCGTGTTTCCAGCGCAAGGAAGCATACGTGTTGTAGCCGTTTTCCTCAATCCGCTCCTTGAACTTGCAGTTGGAGCTGTATTTCACCTGGAAGGGGAGGGGGGGGGGGTGTTAAACTCAGATGTGTGACTGATGCTGTGAGGTACAGGTGCCAGAGGAAGAGGCTCAAGAGGAAAGGAAAGCAAAGACTTTGGCAGGAAAGACTGACGGAGGAATCGCAGGCAAACTGACGTATTGATTTAGCGACTCTCATGTAAAAAAAAAAAATGGAAGGGGAGACTTTTTTATTTAGTGCAGTAGTTGCCAGTGTGCTAAGAGTATATCATAGGAAGCCAGTGAATGTTGGAGGGGGGGTGAAATGCAATAAGCTATTTAGCTATTTAGATTATTGAATCTATGAAATATATATCCACAATCTCAATACAGTGACAACAAAGTTGATCGTGTTTACCTTACCCTGTCAGGGGTGAGTGTCTTATCAGAACTGACGAATGAATCGCAGGCTGATGTCACAGCAGCAAGAGACCATATCCTAACCCTAAATTAGACACTTCAGTCCAATGGACATGGCTGAGGATCAGTGTGGGATGATGAAAAGCCAACACTGCGATAGCGTGACTCTGTCAATCGTCATTAACGTATTATTCAAAGGGAAAAGTAACAGGTTATTTCCTGATGCCGGACTCATCATCAAGCTATCCTGTTTTCCCCGTACAGCTTAAAAATGAGAGTCTGTAACCAGTCTTATCGTTGCTTAGAGACTGATTTCCAGGAAGAGATTGCTCTCAGAGTTGTAAAATGTCCAGACGCCTGACCAGGGGCGAGCTTGTTATTCGGTGGGAAGGCATTTCTGAACAACAACTGCTAGAAAGCACGCGATGTCTTCCCCATGTCCCTTATCCACCGTGACGGAACGTATTGTACTTCCGATTGTGGCTTTTTATTATAAGTGCTAAGAGATGAAGGGTGCATCTCTGTCAAATTCTCACGCAACTTTACGGTACAATGCAGGCTTTAGAATTCAACAGTTATTTAATTGCACATAGTGTTTTATATTCATAAGGGTGAAAGCTAAGCACCTCTCACACATTATATATACACATCGCAGTGTTGACATTTTGGATACATATTTCCTAGATTCGATAAAGTTGGGTTTTGATAAGGGTGGAGGTAGCTAAGTAGGTTATTGCATTTCATCTCCCCGCTCATTTATTCACATAATTCTATCCTTCTATGCTGTACCAGGTCTCACTTTTAGTTCACTACGCTATACGTACACATAGCATGTAAAGGCAGTTTTTCTTTAAGCACGAATAACCCATGTCTCAGATGCACTATTAACAGCTGGAGGTGCAGCTGTGCCACTGCAGCTTGGGGGGGTTTACCTACCGATCCGAAGAGTGTGCCTCTTTTCGACATAGCCAGGTAAAGGCCAGTGCTGACGGATTTGATCGCAACGACTCCAACGCTGACAGATCGTATTTCCATGAGACCTGAAACAAAAATGGGACGAGGGCTTAAGAAGACAGTTTCACCATCAAACGACGGCCGATCATAACCACTGAACAAGTCCGTGAACTGGCAGCTTTGTGATTTCCAGAGAGAAAGTTTAAAAGAAAAAAAATGACTTTCTTTTAGAGACCACTGACACTAAGGTCTGGACACTTAGGTGCGACAGAAATCAGGCAACAAGACTGCAGCTAATATTTATATATATATATATAGGTATAGCTAAAAACCCAAATTAAAAAGCTACTTTTTTTTTGTGAAGGACTATAACTCTGCTTTTAGATTCACACCACCACTCAAACAATACTTTTATTATTCTGTTGTGAAAAAAGAACAGGCTTTATATTACAGGTACTTTTTCTACAATAAAAAAAATAGATTTTTTAAAATTTGTATAGAGACGCTTTACTACATCCACATCAAAAAGTGCAGCCTTTCTTGCCTGCGCCTAAAAGCGGGGTTTCTGTACTCAGAACATGCACTATCGCGCTATTCCAGGGATCTTTCAGACCTGACAGCCCTTCCTGATGATGTGCAGGTTTGTTTACCTGGAGGCAGAACACAGCGCAAAGGAAAACTCCGCATAGTCTCGCTCACTTGGCCGGCAGCGGAGCTGTTGTTGCCGTGCCTCATTCTTTCCTGCAGGCCCTGATTGCGAACCGGTCCCAAATGTTCGGATTCCAGAAAGCCCAGCCTCATTATTGTGACAATAGGCAAAATTGTTCCTCTGATGAGTTTTATGCTTATTTATTGCCTTGGAACTCAAAAGTGAAGGTAAGTGCTTTACATAGCAAGATCTCCCACAGAAAGCCATCTGGCATGATTTATGGAGCCTTGTTTTCTGAAGGACATTGGTTGTAGAGTCACGAGGACCTTGAGAAAGCAACAAATTCAGTTTGAAGGGAAATTATTATTATTTTATTATTATTATTATTCGGCAAGCCTGTACTGGATACACAGTTGGAATTAGTGGATAGATAATAATAACCGTAATAGTACCACCCTGAATGTCACAGCTCTTCTCATAAATAGTTTTCTTGTGCTTTACTGAAAATGGAAATAAGTCTTTCAAATGGAGTGCTTCCCTTGGAGCGCCACAATTGCGCCAAGGTGCTGAGTGAGGCGCAGACAGGACGCCAGTAGGAAATGAAGCAGCAGTCTCGGGCACGAACCCCCGACTCGGAAAGCCCGGCCGACATGGTGAAGAAACGCAGCTGTTTGCGGTGGCACTGAAGTCGTTTCCGAGCTTGGATGCTGCTGAAATCTGTTTGGGGGCGAAAAACGAAGGTGTCCCCTCCTCCCCGTCTTCCTCTCTTTTTCATCCTTTCTCTGCTTATTTAGTTGCTGTCTTTTGCTTATTGTAACTGTCTGGCACAAGAAAAGTCACATTTTATTACAGTACAGCTGGCCATTTACTGAACAAACTGTAATTAACATAAGTACTAACTATTTTTTTTATGGGTAAGATTAAGGAAAACTCTTTGGTCATTAGCCTTAATGCTACCTGGTGCATTCTCTCTGTTCGTCTGTCTTCAAAATGTTCATCCTGGTCAGGTTTGGTTGGAGCCTGTTTTAGACAGTAAACGGCATGATTCCTGTGTACACAGGAGAATCAATGCCAGCGCTTCACAGGGCGCAAACACTATGGGTAATCTGGATATGCTAATTATCCTGACAGTACATCTCTGCAAGAAAACCCACATGACACAGAGCATAGATTCTATCTCCCAGCCCTGGAGATGTAAGGTTGGATGTGCTAACCACTGGCCCTCCACACCGACCCGATGCATACCCTAATTTTTTAATGCATCCTTGGACTTTGGAAATGGATTTTGCGAATGAAGTAAAACCTGCATACTGCATATTACTCTAGCGCAGAAACCAAACAAGCAAAGTCCCTCATTCCACTCATTCATAAAAAGTTAGGATCAATATCTAACTCACTCTCTGAATGATGGTTGCAGGCTGGTTGCATAAGAGTCATCATGTTGCTTTATTGAGAAGCAGGGCTATTGAAGCTCTGTGTGGAGACAAGGGGTGTTTTTCAATATGCGTACTTGACTGTACTTGTGTTCTTGCGTACCATTTTACATCATCTTCCGTTGCTGAAGACCAGTTTCAATACCAAGAGCAAAAATACAGAGGACAGTAAAAATCCCTGGATTTCGTTCTTCCTCTGCCCCAAATTTCAAGGGTACATCAGTTGCACCCTCGCCAAACAAGACCAGTTCCATGATTCACTTTGCCTCAAGTTCAGTCTTGGAAGGCAAGTTAAAGACCAGTCTTACCAAGACTGCAGTTACAATTTTTGTGTTCTTGGTATTGAGAAACATCCAATGTTTGTGATTGGTTGGGTTTGGTGTTCTTAAATCAAAAGCAAACAGATCTCCTATTATTTTTACTTATTGATTCCTTTGTTCAATGCATTCAATGGATCTTCTATGTACGTCTGCTACAGTATGGTTCGGATCCCAAACGCTTAGATCATCATCTTCAGTGGAACGTGGATAGCAGGTAATACAGCTGGCCGAGCGCGTCTCTCTTTTGACGTGCATTGGTAAGTGGGCCCCGTTATTTGTAAGAAATTGGGCATGAAGGTACATTCCAGCTGCATGGTGGACTTTCTGATCTTTATCCTACGGCCACAAGGCTCCAATGGCAACACTAGCTATGTTTACAAATACCGGGAGTTCGCACCGTGAGCGTGCAAACCACTAATAAGCAATTAAGCTTATCTGGCAACAGACATGTGTCCGTTGTGGTTTTATGGTGGGGGGGGGGGTCTGTCAAGTAGAACAAAAACCACCAGGGCCTGTAAGTGTCATTAACCATAATTGTCATGCAACGTAGCTTTGAAGTTTACAGTAAACTGTGCTTCACGTACAGTAAGTACAGGGACACATGTGGGTTTTATTCTGCTCAGCGTACATGTGGAGAGGATTAAATATTTTGCCAAACGAAAAATTACCCACTTGTGCCAGAGATGATACTGTTATATGATGCACATTCTTCTTAAATTGTTGTAGTGGTATTTTCCTTATTAGGCATTCCGATGGTCCTGTAATTAGTCAAAACGTTTTTAGATCAAGTTCTTGCATTTCGGGATATTGAAGAGGTCACTGATATCCACGCAACAGTCATTGAATTAATCAGTCAAGTAATGATTTCAAAGGTTGTCTTCTATATTACAAGATTTTTACAGCACTGAATGCAATGAATTTTTGCATACAGATCCAGAGGAGACTAAAAGACAACTGGACTAATAAATTAAAACAGAATCGTTAATCAGACATTTTGACCGTCTAAATTATTGGTAGTGTTTTTCTACCTTCTGCTCTTTGATTAAGGAAATTGATAATGAATATACATTTTGCCCTGTCCTGTCCTTGGCAAACGACGGTAGCCTTTGACCTTGTTTTGGCCTAAGCCACGATGAGGCAGCTATCACACGCAAATCCCACTCTATAGATGTGTAGTCAAGTGTGGACTGACCATTTTCCCATCTTCTATGGGATTTAAAAAAAGCACAGGACAAGTCCTTTGCCTGTAAGCTTTGCCAGTTATCGCTTGCTTGTGTTCTGGGAATTTATGAGTTAGACTTCTGTGACGTGGGTCACATGATAA
>JABJVP010000354.1:0-12039 GCA_026770825.1 Brienomyrus longianalis
AATATACAGTACAGCAGCATATAGCAAATATAGCCAATAAATAAATAAATAGTAGTTAAATATATTTAGTTATTTACTTACTTACTGACTTTTTTCAGCTGCATTTCTGCTCTATTGGCTTTTCAGATATCTTTAATTTGCCCATTTCATTACTGAATGCTTCTTTGCTTTTTTTTACCATCACTGCTACTGGTATCCTGTGCATCAGACATTTGTAAATAAACCAGAGAAAGTTATTCTTGGCAAACAGCTGATTTTTATTTTATTGTTATTACACTGACATGTTTCATTACCGTCTAGCACCTAGTATATAAGTTAAAGGGACCATGTCACCATTACTGACTATTAACAGATTAGGAATGTCAGAGCTACTGGTACTCAAACGTTTAGGAAAGTATCAGTACTGAATCTGTTAAATTACTCTTAGTCTCTTATTATGTTGACTTCTTTTGTTTTATAATATGTAATAAACAGTATCGTTGATATGTTTAAATCAGCTACAGTACTTGATTATTGTATGAATGTAGAGGATAAAATGAACCTCAGATAAAATAAAATTAAGAATAAAGTAAGATTCTATGTTCTGTTCTCATATTATCTGTCTAAAAACAGCATCTAACAGAACAAAAACACAACACTGTATTAAATGTGTACATTGCATCACATCACATTCTGATTGTCACCAGTGGTTTTATGGTTTATAGCTATAATTTGAGAGAATGAAATTTGCTGGTAAATATCTTCCAGCTGTATATATGTTTATACTTTCCATTCTAAGGTCTTAAATAAACCATGCACGACGTTTCGATCAATGATGGACCACATATGTGACCCGTCGCCACGAAATGAGTCTTAAGTCGCACTGGTAGAACTGTACCTATAAGACTCATTTCATGGTGATGGGTCACATATATGACAGGGGTCCTGTTAGATTATAACGAAGCTGAAAAATTCTTATCGCCTGGTGACATTGTAGCACAGCGCCTACCTCACGTGTTTGTGGTGATGCTGGTGTCAAGAAACCCACTGCTGTCAGTCATGTAAAAGTATAGCAAATATTAAATAAGTATTACATAAGTGCATAATACTTAATAATGATAAACATGTTACTGGTTTATATATTTTCTATACTACTCCATTTTATACTACTACTTTTATTATTATTTGCAATTATGTGCACTTATGCTTATAATCTGCTTTTTTATATATATATATATATTTATAAATATATATATATATATGTGTGTGTATATATATATATATATATATATATATATATATATATATATTTTTTTTTAGCGACACATGACTGTAAAGAGGGTGTTTTACTGGAGAGAATATCCCCTCTTAGAGTAACAATAATCTAATGTCAATAATTATTTTTATTCAGATATTTGGAGGTTTGACTAAAAATGTGACACACACCCTATTATTATTGCAGGACACTTTCGTAACTGCCAGTTTGCTGTATTGTTTCATGGTCTCGAAATGTTTATCATATATCACAACTGTCAAACATGAAGAATGTATGAGTAATAAGGGGAGGATTCAGGTTTTTTTTTTCAAAGTCGTAGTCCTGCAGTGGTGATCTGAGACACAGGTAATATATTGTGGAGTAGGTAACATGAAGAAAATCCAAATCCCCAGTCCAAATCATTAACCAAAAATCTGTAGTCAAACACAGGCAGGGGACTGTAGTTCTGCTCTGAGCTAAAAAGGGAAAGTTACCGAATAAAAGATGCAAGACCGAGAACAAGAAGATCGAGGTGATCAGGGTGAAAGTTATACACGCAAACAGGGTAGACAAGAAATGAATGTTTAGGGTGGTGGAGATATGCAATACCTCGCAAAGAAATGAGTAAAAACAAGGTCCTAAAATATCGCACCGGTAAAGGAATTCATGAGCCACAAGTGTAGCGAAACTCTGTAGGCGGAGTGTGGCGGAGCAGAGGTCTGGCTGGGTGCGCATCGCTTCATAAAGGGCTCATTTGGTCCACTGTCCTTCTAGAAAACTAGGTTTACCTATAAAGTGAAGACCAAAATGCCTCTCCATTTGTTTACTGTCGATAGATTCCCATTTACTGTAGGTACAGATGAATTTAATTTATTTTGTGGAGAATGATGCATGTATTCATTTATATGTGCATTATAACAAATTATAAACGATGATCTTCCACAGCACAATTTCCATATTGAAGAAGCTGTTGATACGCATATTGTTGAACAGGCATATGTACTTCACATAAATGTAAATGATGCATATTTAAGGTCAGATTTATTGCATCCAGAAGAAATAATTGTCCTACTGCGAATAATGTAAGAGAGCCTTAAGGGGTTTGTGATTAGCTGGCTTATTTAGCAGAATGCCCTGCGAGTATCCTCTGCATAAATGTCACCCTCCTGTGCCTGTTATTCCCCAGTCTTGCTTATTCATGCCTTTGGGGTGTTATTTGATGTGTTAGGTCAAGTCAGCCAGAGTGAAGTTCTCATTCATCAATGACCAATCAGGGTCATTTGGCCAGAAGGGAGTGTGGCACGACGTGGGTGAAATGATATGTTGCTTGCTAAACATTATCTAATATAGTTAAAAAATAATGGTAATGGTGTTATGAGATTTCTAAACAGCTGTGGATGTAATTGAAGCACGGATGAAATCCATTTATATTAAAATGCTATATACTGCACACTGCCCAGGTAGAGTTTCGAGGTCAACAGCAAACACAACAGTCTGTGTTGTATAGACAGAAATTGTGATCAAATGGGATGGAAAAAATACACTGTGCCACAGTGACAACATAGGAGTCAGAATCTTTGGAGAGGAATGTTGTGTAATTTCTCCAGGAGAGATTGCTTCAGTTGTGATTTACTGAGCGAGAAAAGTCTGGTGAAACGGCTCTGCAGAAGAGACATTCCAGCAATTCTGCAAGGGATTCACATCCCGCGATCAAAGCAGTCAGAGAGGCTGGGCAACCTTCTGTTTTTGCTTCTTAAGCAGCCCAGTGACAACATGCACTTTTAGGATCAAGGATCCTTACCCAAGAATTTCTCATCAGCGGCGAAATGCTGCATAATGATATGCAAATGATCAGTTATCATGCGCCTGCAACACGCTGCATGCAGCCCCGAGCTGAAACGAGCACAGCCGTGGCTGTATATGGAAAAATGGATTTCACATCATTATGAAACAGCCTCGGTACACCTGCACACATCCCTCTTTGCATGCACAGGGTAAGATGATGTGTCAGATTGCACCACATTCTTCCTCTGTGACATGCCCAGCTAGATTCATGGCAATGAAAGTGCACAGTCCCTATTGCCATCCTGTTAGAGGTTAATGTGCTGCCTCTTAAATATTCTTCCAGTGAATATTGAAATCGGTCGTTTTTTCTTCTTTGCCCATCTTGACAATGCCTGTGCCAGAGATTTTTATAACCATTGTGACTAAATGCCCACTAAATGTGCAGTAACAATGACATGCTGCTCAGAATTATTGAAGCCTTATTATGTGTCATCTCTGTCCTATTTTTTAGAGTTAAGATATTGACATCAGGATTCCTACATCATAGTAAAAATGTGCTTACACTCTTGCCGAAACAACATTATAGGTGTAAAATATACAGCCAAAGGTTGATCTGACATTGGCAATAAATGTAAAGGAAAGATAGTGGATAGTTTTTTGACTATCCACTTTAAAAACCAATCTACAGATCATTGGTGAAGGCAAGAAATAGTTTTCTGGCTGAATATCTAAGTGCCCAATTAGTATTAATATCAATATCTCGCATGTGTTTGCAAAAAATGTATTTTAATTTAATAAATGTTATAAAGCCAGTCAAGCTGAATAATGACCATATGGTAAAAAAATGCAGCATAAAACACATTGAAGTCAAAACTGATCACACATCAGACTAGAGAATGAAACAAAAGTAAAAAGAGTCTATCCAGGTAATTCGTAGCATGTCCGAATGTGAACTTATGCAATGAAAGACATAAAAACTTAATAGATTCATAAAAGGGAGGTCATGCCCTTAACATAGATTTCCCTTACGATAATGAATTTCTGTTCTTATTCCAGTGAGTAATAGGAGTACATACTAGGTACCTGACTGATCATAGATTGCCAGCAAGGCTTTGAATTTGAATTTGTAGGAACCAACACATAAACCCAAAATAATACTATGTAGATTCTGCTGCATGTCGTCCAAGAAGCTATTGTGAATATTAAGAGAACTTTATATGCTTACAAATGATTTTGTCTGCTTATGTAGTCATGATTTAACAAACGTCGTAGAATTTTTGAAATCCTTGCTTAAAATTTAAATGGTATTTATAACATTGGTAGAATTATAAATTACAGTAGCGAGATGTATATATGGTACATAAACGTCTCATTTAAGTACTATTTCATTGTAGTGTGTAAAGGTGTGCAGTAGATAAAGTAGTGTGTTAATGGATACGGTATACATGTTATAACATCCACTATTTGTCTTTTTGTTTGTTTTCACAGGTGATAAAGTCTGACACGTTCAAGCACCTGCGGCATCTGGAGATTCTGCAGCTTTCTAAAAACCAGATACGTCAAATTGAGGTAGGGGCCTTCAATGGCCTCCCTAACCTCAACACTCTTGAGCTGTTTGACAACCGCCTCACGCTAGTCCCCTCCCAGGCATTTGAGTACCTCAGCAAGCTGAGGGAACTGTGGCTGCGGAATAATCCCATTGAGACCCTGCCTGCGTATGCGTTCCACCGCGTACCCTCCTTGAGGCGGCTGGACTTAGGGGAACTGAAAAAGTTGGACTACATCTCCGAAGCTGCCTTTGAGGGACTCATCAACCTGCGTTACCTGAATCTGGGCATGTGTGGACTTAAGGACATACCTAATCTCACACCATTGGAGCGCCTTGAGGAGCTGGAGCTTTCGGGGAACCGGCTGGAAATCATCCGGCCGGGTTCCTTCCAAGGGCTCGTGTCACTGCGCAAGCTTTGGCTCATGCACTCTCAAGTGTCGGTCATCGAGCGGAATGCCTTCGACGACCTCAAAAACCTCGAGGAGTTGAATCTTTCTCACAACTCTCTTCACTCTCTTCCCCATGACCTCTTCACCCCACTTCACCAACTGGAACGGGTGCATCTTAATCACAACCCCTGGGTGTGCAACTGTGACGTTCTGTGGTTGAGCTGGTGGCTGAAAGAGACGGTACCCAGCAACACTACCTGTTGTGCCCGCTGTCATGCTCCACCAGGGCTAAAGGGCAGGTATATTGGGGAGCTAGACCAAAGCCACTTCACCTGCTACGCCCCTGTAATTGTTGAGCCCCCGACAGACCTGAATGTCACTGAGGGGATGGCAGCGGAGTTGAAGTGTAGAACCGGTACATCCATGACCTCAGTCAACTGGCTTACCCCCAACGGCACCCTCATGACCCATGGATCTTACAGGGTTCGAATCTCAGTGCTGCATGATGGCACGTTGAATTTCACCAACGTCACAGTCCAAGATACAGGCCAATACACTTGCATGGTGACCAACTCTGCGGGCAACACCACGGCAACAGCAGTGCTCAACGTGTCCGCCTCAGACGCCAGCAACAGTTACAGTTATTTCACGACTGTCACAGTGGAAACGACGGAGACCGGTCAAGAGGAACATTCCGCCCGCCAGTACATCAATGAAACCTTTGTTGGAATTCCTGGTCCCACAATGCCAGGGGAAATTTGGGGTATGACTACAACCCTATCCACCACCTCTTCTGTTTCGTCACCCTCGAGGTCCTCATCCCAAGCCACCGTGTCACCCGAAAAGGCTTTTACAGTGCCAATAACTAATGTCCCTGACATATCTGGTCTGGATGATGTGATGAAGACCACAAAAATCATCATCGGCTGTTTTGTTGCCATTACGTTCATGGCAGCAGTCATGTTGGTCGTCTTCTACAAGCTGAGAAAGCAGCACCAGCTTCACAAACACCACGGCCCAGCACGGGCCATTGAGATTATCAATGTTGAGGATGAAATTGCAACCGGAGGAGGAAACGGAGTTGGTGGTGGCAGTGGGATTTCTGGGGGCTCTACTGTACATGGAGGTGGCGGAAGCAGTGGAGGAGGGCAAAGTTTAAGATTGCACCATCCAGAAATTGTCAACCTTCCCAATTTAGTGAGAGCAGAGCATCTTAACCATTACTACAAGGCACATCATTTTAACAATAATGTCATGGGAATGGGAATTGGGACAGGGACTGGTGGCGGAGTTTCTGGGCCTGGAGGAATTCTCAACAATAATAACAATCCGCCGTCTCTTTCTTTGCCTTCTCAGACCCCAATTTCATGTACACAAGTCCCGATCTCCTCGGCTAATTTGCAGACCACATCTGGGAGCAACATTAACCCCAATTCCAACACCATGTCATCCCCCCTCCCTCTGCCCCTCCCCTTTCCACCTTTGAGTTTACACGCATCTCTAAAGGGTTTAATGGGTCAGAGCCAAAACCCGCAAATTGAACCACTTCTGTTTAAGAATAGCTCCAAGGAAAATGTACAAGAGACTCAAATATGAGTAGCATGTGCAGAAAGTGAGAAAGGATTTTAAGGGCCGTGTTTGTTTTAAACCCTAGGCTGTATTCTGAAAAACAGAAAGCACACACAAATGATTAGACAACATTGTCCATTACATTTAATTACATGATACTAAGAACGAGACAGTTGTCAAGGAAAAAAAAAACTATAAAGAGGAGTGAACAAAGGATGCAGACATTAAGTGGACAGTTCCGTGCACATTAAACTATACTAAGCCAAGAATTATCACAGATATTCTTAATGTAAAAAGGTTTCTGTTTTAATTAATGGCAATGGACGTGAAGTGAAGTATGTAATGGGAACTGCTACAGCGAAATCTGTGCCAAAGCAAAACCTTCCTCTCATCAATTTTGTATGGATATCCAAACATACAGATTATAGATATTGATATTAAGTTTTCTCCACTGTGTTTTTGCCACAGTTAAGATGTGCAGAGTACACAACAGTAGTACCAATACAGTATTTATTTTCTTAACTGATGCAGGAGCAAATAAGAATTTACAAAGCAATTGAAGGTTACTTTTCTCAAGTGCATAATAGCAGGCCCTCTCCTGGGATTTACACAGTGTAGGTTTTTGGGGTTACATTTGTTGTAGGATCCCAGCATCTTAAAGGCTATACAAACTGCGGGCCAGCATCATTTAGAGCCATGGTTTGGTACTGCGATACAGTGCAGGTATTGTATAATCTAGAAATCTTATTGTACAGTGCAAATAAAAACTGTGCAGTGAGACTATAGATATCTTTCATATTTTCCGAGGGAAGATTTGCTTCGAGTGTAACATCTCCCTTTTTTTATTCATGAAGGACGGATGGAAAAAATAAGCGAAACAGCAGAGGATCTTATGAAAATACATAAGATGTATAATATATTTTATTTGTAGGAAGAATTTGATAATACGGTGCAATCACTGAAGGATGTTAGATACACTATGTTTAGTTAATATTATTATGGTTATGATGGACAGAAGCAGAATCTTGACAAATTTCTCTTTATTGTTGTTGTTGGGACAACAGATGAGAGATGGGGAAGTTGACTGGACCATGGAGTTCAAAGGAATCATATATAGGAAAAAGAAAAATTATTCCAGTTATGTTGACTTTAATACAGGGCATTTGTTAACAGTGGTCAGTCATCACCCAGTTCCCTAACATAACAGCCAACAGTATTTATATTTGGGGCCATTGCATTGGCAGTGTGAACATGCTGCTTAGTTGTTCTCCTCTGAATTCTTCAACCGCTTGAGTTTTAAAGTAGCCATCTATCTATATACAATTTGTGCATTTGTAATAATAAAATAATAATAATAATAATAATTGTCATCATCATCATCATCATCATCGGCAATGCTTTTTATTATTCTAAGTCTTTGTGACATACTAATATCTTTGACTTGCCACTCCCTTGATCTTGTACGTGCATGTCATTACAAGTTATCCATTGTGGACCTGCTGGAGCAAATATTTTACAATTGATTTAAATAATTACACTTGCATTCTCAAGGATTTTGTGCCAAATAACTAACCACAGTAATTCTGTGAGAATCGCAGATAAACTTACATGAAGTGCAGTAAGTATATTTAAATCATCCTATGCATCAATAGCTTAACAGTAACTTCACAGTCGCTTTCATGTCACCAGTATCCATTAGATGGTCCATGGGTTTTCTTTTATTTTTTTAATTAAACATTCTGTGTTAACCATCCAACTAACATTATATATTTTTAAAAGCAAAAAATTATATTTGTACCTTAAATGATTGGTCTGTACATTTTCTCGGATCATAAAAGTCTGATGTTAGGTTCACATTTGCATTTTATTTCAAACAATGATGCAAATTATTATTATTTTTTTTGCTTCATGTACTTATATTGTGCAATATGCTTATGTATTGTCTATGTTGCAATTATGATTGTATATTAATATGTTTAGCTTTGGTTATGAATAATAATATCCACAGCAGTTCTGTGCATTAGTTTCCATCTGATAGACACTTTGAGCCTCTACTTGAGCCGGTTATAAGGGCTACCTCTCTCACCACCCATTCCGTTAAAGCTTTGTTTGATTAATATATCGACTAATTAGCTAACCATTATGAAATTCAGGAGATATACTTCATTTTGTGAAAACCTGTTTTCGTATTAATTCTCTATTGATTCTTTAGTATTTTGCTTCTGTCTGCAACAAATTACAAAGAGCAGTGCATCACCACTGCATAAACGTATAGTCGGCCTATTTCCCCCGAAAGCCTTTTGCGAACTTTTTTTAGTAGCTGGAACTCTTATATACCATCACCGACATCACTGATCCACACATTACACATGCAGATTGAAAACAGTCTGCAGTATTATTATTATTATTATTATTATTATTATATAAAAATACAAGAGCTGTACAATCTTTTTTTCAAATGCCCTAAATTAACTTTTGTAGTTGAATAAGGTGGAAATGTATGTTTAAATAAATATTAAGACAAAACACAACAGAAATGGCATAACATCTGATGTGTCATATATGTCAACAACAGAAAAGTGAAAAAAAAAACAAGATTGACAGACGCTACAATGAAAGCAAGAAGAATCACCAAACGGAGGAAAAGGTCCTTGTATTGACAGGAAGGAAATGGAGCGTGCTATCAAAACGGACACCCCCTCCTTGTGCGCCCCTCCCCTGTTTTGTACAACACAGAACTCAGCCTGTCAAGACACTTTTCCTGCTTGTTTAAAACAAAATAAACTTGATGGATTATAGTGGATTATGACGAAACTTTAATGCCACGTTAGTATGAAAAACGCCGTGAACAGAGAAAGGGGGGACAGCTTTTTCACATTTTAAAAGGTAAGCGAATCCATTTAATAGAAGAGACAGAGACTGGATTAAAATGATGTTTGTTGAGTTTTTTTAATGAAAAAGGACAAATAAATGAAAAATCTAGAAAGTTATAGATAAAATAAGTGTTTCTTTGTGTTTATTCAGTTTTATTTTTTCCTTTTTTAAAATCAAGTGTTGTTATCTCAATTGTAATATTGTTAATGTTATTATTATAATTATGGTTATTGTTACAAAATTGTTCTGTTAGCAGAAGTCACGTCAAAATTAAAAACTTGGCACATAAAATGGTGAGCGTACTCTAAAACAAGTGGCAATTAGATTTTTTTTTCTTTTTCTGAATTAATGTTGAGCTTGACACTGTGTACTGTGTGTATGTGTGGGTATGCGCGTGTCCAATGACCAAACACGATCCTACAAAGATCATGACATTCAATCAAGCTATAATTCTCTTCCACTTGCAGTCGTCTCATTTCTTAATGTTACAGCTCTGTTCCTTAAGTGGCACCACAATGTCAACATCATTGCCCTGTTTCCATGGAAATATCTTGCCCAAATATTTCAACATCTAGCACTGAATAATCCAGTGTCAACCGATCAAAATCCAGTCTAGCGCCTTCCAAGAAGCCCAATCAATTTATGTCAATAAAAATATACAATATAAAAAGAAAAAGGAACCTTCGTCTTTAGTCAAACGTATGTGTTGGCTTTATTCTATCCCACAAGCCTAATACACAATTAATGTTACTGTGGAAATGGCTTGTTTTTTTTGTGAGGAGTTGAGGAAAGTGACAGACAACCATCAAAACAATCAAATAATCAGATATAATTTAGCGAACTCAACAAACTCAAGAACTCAGCAACAGCTGTTCATTGTTACTACTACAATTTGAATTATTTATAAATGTGCTAATAGCTAAATCCAGCTAGTTGTACTGCACTATAAAAACATAACCATACTCATTAATTAAAAGACCCGTGGAATAGCGTTCAGTCATGCAGAAATAAAGAGAGAGTAAGAAACACTGATACTTGTTGGATGGGTTTTATTTAAAATATGACTTTGAAGGATACAAAAATCCTCAAAAAAGCAGTTCTTATTTTTCTGCACAAATATTATCAGTTGCATTTTGCAATCTATCAGACTTTCGCAGATGATACAAGACTAACATAGGAGCCTCTGTAGATGATATGCCAGTTTATTATGGCCACTGTTAAAATAAAATTATTTTTAGTTTGACTTGTCACCCATTTGAACTCAGAACATACTCTTAGGCAAATGTATAATGTGTGTGCCTCAACTTAAACATGTTCTATTGGGTATTTCTATATTTCCGTTTATTGTTTAACAGAACCTTTTATTACAAATTCATTTCATTACCAGGGTAAGTAGAATTTTCAACAGTGGCAAACGTGCATTTTTGCTTAAAATGTGATAAATTATTTCTGAAAAATGCATTCTATTGTAATGATTATATGGAGATGCCAGTGCAGGAGCAACAGCTTCAGTTTCAGAATCTTACACACAAAGGCAAATGAAATCTCATCGTTTTCCGAATCTGCAGTCCAAGCAAAGCCAGAAAGTCGCGAAATAGTTCCAAACCCCAAGATGAACCGCAAGAAGATCAGGAGGGCAAGAGGGAGTCACAGTCAAACACCGGAAAATGAAACAAACACTCAGAATGGCAGGACACTCAATTCTTTGGAAGGAATTAAACTCGGGCCTTTTAATCCTTGCCAATTAACTGGGTTGATGAGCTTTAGGTGAGCCTGGTATTCAGGTAAGGCAGAGCTGCAGCCAACTAGGTGGAGCCAAATGGACGTTCTGCTGGATGGTGCATGTTACAGTTTGTCTTTTGCCAATAGCTGCTGATGCACTGTAGCATGTTCCTAAGCATTGTGGTTATTTTAAAAATCCACGTATCTTTGATCAGATGAGCGATAAAACAAAAGGAAAATGTGCTGCTCTAAATTGACTGAGTCACCCCAGGCAGAGTACCTCACTTAAAGTAAAATTAGAATTAGAATAAAATCGCATAAATCTGATTTGGTATCAGTTGAGAGTGATTTAAGTGCATAACTGATGTTTTCTTGGTCTACTGCTTCCGACTGAGTCCATGAGCTTTGAGGCATATCCTCCTTTGCTCAGTGTTGTGGTAATTTAACTTGTTGTTAAAATCCTTACAGATAATAAATTATCAATGGTAAATTATACTGTAATCTTCTCCAGGTAAATAACTGAATGAATACCATATCTGCAGATCAGTTACACGAAGAAGTGGGTAAATGCATAGCATATTAACCAAAGAGATACTCTTATAATGAAGAACAAATCACATTTTCCCCACTGTTTGCCATTATGCAATGAACCCAAGTTCAAATGTTATAAATAACTGTAAATACATGAGTTAAGGACATTGGTTGTGGTCATTTATGTCTTAAACAGGTCTGGGAAATTGTCCTGTGAGGAGAAAATGATATACAATACAATTATCAATCTTGCTATATTATTCCTTTGTTTTTCCATATTCTATAAATATGTGTAAAGATTTTCAGTTTGGGCGGCATGGTGGTGCAGTGGTTAGCACTGTTGCCTCACATCTCTGGGACCCGGGTTCGAATCTCCGCCTGGGTTA